>VKOC01029271.1:0-39256 GCA_009364415.1 Spea multiplicata
CCAGGACAGGCTCTGCCACGCTGACACCCAAACACACACACATCAGGACAGGCTCTGCCACCCACATCCGGACAGGCTAAGCTACAACAATTAAAGAAAAATTGAATACAGCCAGCACTATGTGTATTTATGCCCCCAGCTTGCCCCTCCATTCAGTATGTCCCCATTGTGTATTGATGCCATCAGCCCCTACGTATATTTGTGCCCTCCAGTTAGCCCCACAATGCTCCAGCCAGCCCCATCTTGTGTATTGTTGCTACCCTTTCCCTACCCCCCTGTCTCACTAGCTACCCAATCTCTACCCCCTTCGTAGTTCACTTACCCTGCAGTCCTGTGGTGGGAGCGCCTATGGCCCTGGGGGGGATTTCTTATTAATCCCCCCCAGGGCCCCCGGCATGAGTTACTGAGGGGGATCTGTCCCCCCCAGTTCCTACGCCCATGGTGACTTCCCATTTAGTGTACAAAACAAATTTTCTGTGTACTGGATGTATATTTACTCTTTGATGTGCAAGCATCCTCTTTCACTCATAAGGCAGTCACTTTCATACAGACACTTTAATCAATAATTACTGATGGTTAGAGCAATTTGACTTTTATTTACTATGCATGAATGCATTTCCTTTCGAGAATCTCCAGCTGCTTAGTTCCTCTATACATTTTCTATAATAATCCTGTTAAGATAACAATAGCATATTGAAGATCTTATGTAGGTATCTTAATTGACATTTCTCTTATCTCTCTTTTTCTCCAGATTGTATTTAATGCTTCAATGATAAGGGTTATTTGATCTGTATTGTATCATGGATTAGGACCTGTATGTGCTTAATGGTAACAGTTTTCAGATGAATTTGTCCGATGTATATGTAAAAATCCCTACGTAATTTAACATATTCATATACATTTTTATTGCAAATTTCCCATTATACATATATAGATTATACATCTCTCATTGTATATTGTTATTTATCAGTAAAATCTGTAGTGCTGTTTGTGGTATAATATGTCCACATTCTCCTCCAAAGATAAAGCCATTCCCAGTAGATTGTTTAATATACCGTATTGGCCCAATATGCAGTTCCGGGCGCCGAGTGTGTTTTTTTGGTTTGTTCATTTACCCCAAGGTTAGGATCCAGGTTCCCCAGCATCTGCTAATCCTTCTGGACCTTTCTGCCACTTTGTACACGGTGGTTCACACTCTTCTTCTTAAAACCCTCTATAATCTTGGCCTCCATGATTTTTCCTGGTTAACATCGTACTTCTCTTATTGCACCATCTATTTCTCCTTTTCCAGTAACCCCTTCCACCTGCTTCCTATGTCAGTACCCCAAGGCTCAGTTGTAGGAAGCTGTTTGTTCTCACTTTACGCCTCCTTAGGCAGACAAATGTTGTCCTTTGGTTTGCAGTACCACGTTTATGCTGATAACATGTAGGTTCCTCATTCCATCTTTCTGGTTAAAACCATGCTCCGTACCCCACCCCCTCGCTGCCTCAGTGTCACCATGGACTCTGACCTCTCATTTACTGCTCAAATTCACAAAAAATGACACCTACATCTTAAAAAACATTGCCAACATTCACCTCTTCCTAACACATGATAATACTTATCTTCCCATCCTGACTCCCTTAGCTGCCCTTCCTCATACCTGTCTTCCCCTTAAATCCATCATGAGTATAGTTGCAAGGCTTATCTTCCCATTCTTCCTGTTGCTCTTCTAATACCCCTCACCTCTGTCAATCACTTCATATTTCAGGATTCAATTTTTAAATGTTACGTAATTTACTTGTTATTAGACTTGTGCACAAAGCCTGAAATCATTTCAGGCAATTTTTTTGTTTTTGACTAATTTGTATACGGACAATGAATTTAATTTCTCCCCTCTCCCCTAGTTATGTCTGTGCCCCTGAACTCTGCCCTTAAGCCTCCCTGTGATGCCTGCTCTTATCCCTCTAGCTGTTACCCACGGCCTCCTCTACTCCCTTGGCCTGCCTGTGCTCTTGCCCTATCCCCCTGCCTTGATTGTGAACCCACCTTCTCACTTACCTTCTCTGACTGCTGTCTGATCTCCTCTGACCGTTCTGTACATCTGCAGAGAGTGTGCAGTTGCAGAGAAACTGACATGAGCGAGGAGAGAGAGAGTGTGTGTGTAGCGTACACAGTACCTGCAATAGAAGCTGCCCTAAATTATAATAAAATCCTTGCTTTCTGTAGAGGTAACTTAATGCGCAGCTTTCCTGTGTCACTGGAATTTTTCGTTTTTCTTTCTTTTTTTCTTTGCCAAGCAACAACAAAACAATATAACAGCAGATAAGACCCATGAAGCTCATCTAGTCTGCATGGTTTATCTGCTGTAAAGCCTCCACCCTTTCAGTAAAGTAAATATTCCTGACATTGAGTAAAACTTCCTTACATTAAATAAAATTTAAAATATCAGGGGTTCTGTGGATGTCATGCTACTAGTTTAGCAATTTCCGTCTGCGCTACTGCTGTTGAAACAAAATGTATATAATCTTCCCTTGACCGCATAGATTCAAAGACAGAGCGAAGCCATAATGATGCTCAGGTTTATACTTAATACACGTTACACATGGTTAAATCAGGATTATACCATATTTTAGGACAGCTGAGTGAGCTTTGCAGAGTATGATGGTCCTATATAATGGTGAAATAATACATTATATATATATATATTTATTTAATTTACTTCAGCAAAAAAATATATTTCACAATATTGTATTAGGGGTTGTTTGCCACGAGATGGCGACATATTTCTAGATGACTGACGCTACATAAACCTGTGTATGTAAAATGGATTACTATGATCACATATAATAATCTAACATACTGTATAACAGCTCTGTAAAATGGCTAAACACATTATGCAAACTGTTGGTTTCATTACAGGTTTTGAAATTGTGGGAAAAAAAATAAACATTTTATCCTATGACATGGTTTAGGATTAAACCCTTTTACACTGTAAATGTGTGGAAGTACCCAGAAGAGGTAATTTTATATATTTCAGTTAAAGAAACAGATATACTCGCAGGGGTTAGGTTCCTTGAAAACACTGTAAATACAGAAATATAAGAACCCTTGCCCCTATCAGAAAAGAGTGAACTGCTGGACCCTGTTCACCATACACTCTTGCTACCGATCAGTGTAAACTCATTTTGTGCACTCTTCTTATTTATACACTGTTTCATTTGTAATAGCACGGTATGTACAACCTTTTGAAAACATTAAAATTAAAAAATAAATCAAATGTAATGAATCTGGATCTTGCCTTATTAGGTCACAGTATAATATTGAACCACTCAACAGTTGCAGCCGTCACAAAAACTAAAGAAGGAGGTTGCTGGCCCTCTGGAGTTGGTTATGAAGATGTCAAGATGGACAGCTGCACAACATCTGGAACATCAGCTGTATTCTTTGTACTCTGCCCCTCAGAACTTGTTGACAATATGGGCTGTTTTCTGGCTAGAAGTGTCAGCAAGGTTTGTTTCAATCTCTGCCTGAAGAGTTTTGGTGTAGGGAAGAAATGCTGCGGCTGCGTTCCATCATAAGATCAGATTCCTCTGTCTCTTTGGACAGATGTTTTACCACTGACGTCCATCACTGAATTTTAGCTATAGTAAGAGGCATAATCTTTGGAATTACTAGTTTATGGCCGTCAGCATCATCATTACTGTCCTTAATGCCCTGTTGAGCCATCATATGCATTGTGAGCTCTACCCTACTCTTCATTAAAACGTCTGTGACATCCTCCTCTTGCTTATCTTCAAAACCTTCTCTGCCAATCTTATGCATGATTGCTTGCACAGTCAGGCCAAAGCTTGAGATACACTTTCTCAGGCTACGTTGACATAGTCAATAACCTGACAAATTGTGACACATTTCCAAAAGTCTATCCTTGTTTCTGTGTTTGCATCCAAAGCAATGCTTGTATTGTGGTAGAGCTCCAGTGTATTATGGCTTTTAAAGACTTTATGATCCACTGATCTAATGGCTGAATAAGACACTTGATGTTTGGAGGCATTAAAAAACAACTTCAACATTGGCCTTTTCAAGCTCCTCACAAACTTGAATGGGTGCATTGTGCAAAAGCAAAATGCACCTTGAATGCAGAGTTCTTGCTGTAAGGGTATTTACCACTTCTTGGATGAAGCAGTTGTTGAACCAATTCCAGAATATTTTGGGTGTAATCCAAACTTTCCAGTTCCATCTCTAATGCACTAGCATGTGGTTAAAATTTTTGCTTTTCAGTACACAAGGATTGTGGGCTCTGTACATTATCAAAAACTTGCATTTGAAGTCACCTCTAGCAGTCACGCAGAAAAGCAAAGTGGAACGATCCTTCAATGCCTTAAACCTAGGTACCTTGGCAACGTTGTGATGTGTAGCTACACTTTCTCGTTTGCTTATAGAACAACCCTTTTTCGTCAGCATTAAACACTTATTCAAGGAGGTAGCCTTGTAACTCGATTGTGTTTTTCATGTTGGTTCTTGAAGTGAGCAAGCCAGCCAGTACTAGTTGAGAAGGCCTTGGGTTTTTTTTGGTCTTTTGTGACATTTTTGTAGATCTGCTTGGCTTTAACACTAACAGTAGTGGTATCCAGAACACTTTTATCATTCATCGTCTTATTAATCTACAAACTTAAATTATTTTTCCATTTTTTTTCCTTTGCCTTATCATGAATTACATGTGTAAACCAATTCACACGCAGCTCTGCATGTAGTGGATCGACCAGATGGTGATTTCATTTACACCAAAATCTGCAGCGCTGACCTCATCTGTGAAACTGGCCCCATCTTATAACCTGGCCTTATCCGTTATGTTGCACAATAGATGTCTTGGAAATGTATACTTACTGCATATGACCCCAAAATACCTACAAGGTGCCCTCATTTGTGACGCTGACCATTTTACCCCTCATCTTATCACTTTTATTTTCACAACACATCAAAATGCTTTTCGTTATGCCAAAAATAACAAGAATTAAAAAATAAAACAAAATAAATAAAAACATCAACAAGCTATACAATGAATACATATCTTAACATTGGTATAATTGTTTTCATTATTGAAAGAATGGTAGCTTGCTAAAAAAAATATTTTTTTTAGAATACTGTTTCTTAGAGGATTTGGTTATGGTGACTAATATCCACATAATTACACATTACCTCTCTCACATTTATATAAATACAAATATTACTGTTTTAGCAATGCATTTCCTTTTAGCGTTCTTGATGATCTTTAATCATTGTTCAATACCTAGAATATAATGCATCTTTTTAAATGCAGAGGATAACTACATACATCAGCATACTGGAAAATCCATTATGTTGTGTGCTGATGCCTCACTTTTGTAAAACATTTAAGCATAAGTCTTTTTGCAAAGAACAACTTGATCATGTAAATTACAATGAGTTTATCCTTCAACATGAATGCCATTGATGCAAATATTGATGCTACCCTATTCTGTGATCTACAAAGTGAAAAAGTGTGTTTGTAACAGATGCTGACCTCCATTTTTGGAAGATTATTGGATTTTGACTTGCAGGGGTTAAATTGTACTGTGTGGTGCTTTCACTCTTTTTTTCTGTTTTACTTGTTACTTTCCTAATCCCTTTCCCTCTGTTGTGTATATTCGCCATCGTAGGACTGACGAGACTAGTGTGTTGCCATTGTTGTCTCTAACCCCTTGCCATTATGTTAAGTGTTCATATTTCCTGTGTAAGCCAATATTTCCTTCTATTGTAAATTGGTTATATAATCCATGCCCAGGACCAATAGTGCCGTGTCATGATTGGTGGTATGGTTCTTTAAGAGACCTTTTTCCACAGAGAAGCACTTTTACTGGTAGAATCAGAGTGACTACCCATCTTGTATAACGCTTTCACTATGAGAAAGGTGGCAACAATGGCCAGGAGCATGCCTGTAGTCCTCCTTGTTCATATTATACTGGTTGGCATCTGATACATCTTGTTGTGGTCCAAACCACCGCCTGGGACACCAACAAAGTCAGGATGGATGCCCAGAATCTCCATTAGTACTACAGAACAGACAAAGGAATCTTGCAACGTATGAGCCTACTAGACAGTAATACCAGCGGGGTCAAAGCCCTCAAGATTGTGGACATACCGTAGTTATTGAGAAATCACCAGCAGCTGTCAGAGATAGTGTGGGAGTATGTTTTATATTACAAGAGTGCAGTGGAAGGATATCCTGGGCCTGGCATTGCCTACACTGCATTACAGTGGCCTATCAGAAAAATATAGATCCAGTCCCACAGTCCTGTGTGTGCCCCATGCTCTCCCCAGCTTTCTCTGTGCCCTCTGCCCCTTTTCCCATTGTCCTCTCCGTACTCATTTCCTACTGCTTTCTTTGTCCTCCTTGTCCTGTATGTTCCCTTTGCCGTCTCCCTCAGCCCTGTATCTGCCCTCCCCCACTCACTTACCTTCTCCAGCTGCTGTCTGGTCTCCTCTGATCCCTCTGTGCAACTGCAGACAAAAAACTGACAGGAGGGAGGGGGTGCAAGAGAGTGGAGGGAGTGTTTACACAGTGTCTTCAATAGAAGCTGGCCTAAATTATAATATAATAATAATTGCTGGAGGTAAAGTAATGCACAGCTTTCCCTCCAGGCACTGAAGTTGTTAATTGCAATTTTCATATTAATTCTGCTATGGTAGGTAGTTTTTATAAGATGTACTGGTTTGATAACATCTGTTCCATTGCCCATAAAGTGTGTTTTTCCAGTACCATGTATAATGGAAAGATGCCACTACTTGGTGGCAAACCTCTGGGATTTTTTCCCTGATTATTTTCTGGGACTGTTGCCAACAGTTAATTAGCAACTGTTAATTTTGTAGGGTAATAAAAACGTAATTGGCAAAACCATTTAAAACCTTGCCCAGATTTTCTGGGAACTTTGCCAAAAAACCATCTACATTCTTTTAAGATGTGAAATTTAACTACTGCTAATTAAGAGCTGGCAATGTGAGAGAGAGTGAGGAGTACTGGCTACAGCCGACAAACTAGGCAAACAAAATAAAACGAAAATTTGTAGTGTATCACTTTTTTTATGTTTTGTTTGGGTTCCCTCCCCTTCGTTCAAATTCATGAATTGGGCAAAATGAATTAAACATTAAATCTGAATAGGCGAGTCTACTATTTATTTCCTATTAGTTAAATATATTTATATTATTATATAGATTATTTATATTTTATGTACGCATAAAACATGTAACTGACTGCCTGAACATTTACCAAAAATATCTACCAAAGGGTGAGACACCCTCCAAAATCATTGTTTTTGATTATGTTTAAAAACATTATCATAAAATTGTATATCACAGTCACCTGAAACCAAGGTATAATACCCCCTAACATTTCAGGTGTTCAACACAGGGCACCTGTGTTGGGCGGTGAAAATGGGAGGGGCCAGCCCCAAATATCAGCAAGGGGGAGACATGGACACCTGCCTTACCTGACTAGCCACCTTGCAAAGCTAGCCATATCAGAGCCACAATGGACCTCCATTCATTTCTCACCTCCCTGGAACAGGCAGAGATGATCAGAGTTCTCCCCAAGTGGCCCATGCTGCCCACTTCGTGTGAAGGCAACTACCCGGGACAGTGCCTGAAGATGGGAATTGCCTCACAAAACCCGAGACTGTTGGGAGCACAGTATGTGGATGCTCAGCATCCTGTTCAGGTCCAAGAAATACTAAAAGTGAATCCTCACAAAGACATGTGTTTCTTAACTGCTGACTACAATCACATGGACATCCCTGTACCATTTTCTTCTTAAAATAAGCAATTTACAAAATATTTCTGTATAAATATTTTTGAATCTTGTGATTGCATTGATAAAAGCATTTCACAATATATCTTTTCATCTGTTATGTACTAAGTGCAGCCGTAAAAAACATTTATTTATACCAATTGATATTGCTAGAACCCAGTAAGTATTTCCCGATTTACCCAGAGAGACAGGACTCTGTCCCTACCGCAAGCTGGACATCTGCACCAAGGTGCCATGGGCGCATCCTAGATGCTCGAAGCTCCAGTGCAACAAAGAGGAAAATGGGTCAAAGTATATGTTTAATTTAATATAGTGCATGTTTAGGAAATACCACCTTAGATTGCAAGCTTACGAGCGGGGCCCTTAAAAGCATCCCTGCCAGGAACTTGCAGGTCACAATTTATTAAAAGTTAATTCCATTTTGTATTTTAATTCTTAAAACAAATAACTGAATTTATATCTCAAACTTACATTTTGACAAGTTGGCATTCAGTACTTGCAAGTATCAAGATCACCATGATATACACTATATGACCAAAAGTATGTGGACACTCCTCATATTTATTGAGTTTAGGTGTTTCAGCCACACCGATTGTTAACAGGTGCATAAAAACAAGTACAGAGACAGGCATATCCTCGGACAAACACAGGCAGTAGAATGGGTCACACAGCTCAAAGGATGCCACCTTTGCCACAAGTCAGTTTGACAAATTTAGATCTGCTCCGGTTTCCTGTAAGTGCAGCTGCGTGTAGTGGTTAAAAATTGCCCTCTGTATTCAATAATGCAATAATAATACATACTAATTGTGACGGGACCGACCTTACCCCGACTGGGTACTCCCGCCTTACGCTGCTTCCTCCTGCCGGGACACCAACAAGTAACCCCTTCAGCGCCGGGCAGAACCAGCGTTGTAGATAGAAGGAGGGACGTCGCTGCACCGAAGCCGCATTGGCACTGTGGCTATCCGAAGCTTAGCTACACAGCGTGGCTATAACCCACCCCAAACATCAAGCAACACTCATGTTGAGGTGAAACAGGACTCATTTATTAAAGCCAAATACAGAGGTATATATACACAGAAGTAGAAAAGGGGCAATACAAATATCACATGATCTAATTACCATGGCAGGAAGGAAGTAATTAGATCAAATCCTGCAACACAATATCCGGGGGAAGGACAGGATGTCATGAGACATAAATAATTGCATTAACTGGGGACGTAGACGTGGAATGACGATAGACATATAATTGGCTTAAGACAGACAATGGCCAGGACACAGGGATAACAGGAGCTCACAGGATTAACAGCTACCTGTTATTTAATTGATAATTAGGTATGCAGCAGTCATACCTACAGGGGGTCTTAAGACAAGGGCTAACTCACACAATAACAGGGGAAACACTTCACACCTATACAATTAACAATACAAAGACAATCAGCCTTCTTCCTACCACAGGAAGGACTATGGGTCCAGCTGACGTTACAGTTCTGAGACTCTGAGTGCTAAAACATGGGGTACATCAGCAGACTGAACCCCTATATCCACACACAGAAGTCTCTACAAGGCCTGGGCCCATAGTCGATAGGGAGGAGGCTGGCTCTCAGGCCTCTCCAGGGGCCCCAGTGATGGAGGGTTCTGTCACACTAATGCAATAATAATACATACTAATGCTTCTCAGTTTCATTAGAGGGCAGCTTATTAGACAAAAGCCCCTATAATTCCTAGTACAGTAAAATGCAGTAAAATGCATTCAGGTTCATGCAAACGGACTCCAAACGTACATTATAAAAGAACACTCTTGGTTAAAAAGTATGAAATCATTTTAAATTTTCCCTAGCTTGACTTCATACATAGCATGATCGTATATACCGGTAAATCATTTACTGGAGGATCGCTTACACTATCAAACCCCTCAAGTGTCCTGGTTGTCTCAGGCCATTTCTGTTTTTCAGGTACCACCCTGCTATCCCTCATAACTGCCCCACTGCCCCACTTTGTGGGGTATTGGGCCAGTTGAGTATATCCCAGCGACCTGTAAATCAGCACAGACTTCCATGTGAACACCTCCTGATGCTACGAAGCTGACGATGCATCCTTCCAGACATGGCCACCCACCTTTAGCCACACCACCAAAATATGTGTCCCAATCTGATGGCTATGACTTACCACCCCTACAGGCTCGTTATTGATTCATTTTTCTCAGATTATGCCAAAGCGTCTGTTAACAGATAAGAAAAACTACAGATACATTTCTCAAGCGTGATAAGTGGGTCAAATCATAGAATTTGGATGCAGAATTTGAGTGCAAGATTACAACAAAGACATATAGTATGTAAAATATTATAGAAATATATAGAAGTACTGTATTCCACATTTGGTATGTGTATGTTTATAAATGAACAAGATGACATCATGTTTTAATGACATGCCAGGTCTCAGGGCAAATGTCTGATTTGATTAGGACACAGAGTTCTTTGTTGACAGTGCTATATTAGTACATTGTCTACTTGTCATTCACGATTCCTATTAAGGTTCGTCAGCTTGACAGTCGCCTATGGGGTAGTTTTAGTAGATTGGAGTTTTGCCTCAAGAATTATTATTTGTTCAGTGGGTTAAAAGGCCCTTACTGGTACGTATTCTGACTGATGTAACAACGCTACTAGTTTTCATGTAATTTATTTTTATTATTATTTATTGTTTTATATAGCTTAAAGAATATTATTTGGTTTTATAAGTTTGTCCTCTGAATCCTACCTGTGTTAAGTTAAAGTTTGTCTTTGATTTTCCTACTCTAATGGAATATGTTTTGCCTTTTATTTATAAAAGCCTGTCCTATTATATCTTATTATTGTAATATTATATCTTCAGTGCATTTATTTTCTGTAAAACATAGGCTTCCTTATGAAGCAGACACTTGTTTTTAGAAATGGTGCACTGGCATGTTAACATGGCAGTCGTAGACGGATCTATTTATAGAAGGCCCTTAGACCAGTTAATGTCTAATGCTGTTCTTGACGGCTACAATCGCAACATTTTTAGGATTTCCATGATTACAAAACAACTAGTGCTACTCATGTAATATGCACAACCCTCAAAACCTGTTGTCTCTGTGGCTCCTGTTCAGTTTGAGACTTATGTTGTCTTTGTGGCTTAAGAATTTGAACTTAATTTAAGAGGGGGGGGTCACTCAATTTTTTTCACCATACATGTGTGCAAATTACCTATATCTATACCTGGGAAGTCTTCGGGTTTTGCCTGGAAGCACACCCCACTCCCCACTCACTTCCCCTGTAACAACATCGCCCAGAAGAATCACCCACAGATGTCCATGGGAGCTCCTAACCACATGCCACAAGGGGGGCTCCAGATCGGTGGAACCAGAAAGCACTTGTTTTCTGCCAACTAATAATAATTTAATTATCACACACTGGGATTCTCAGTAGGGCAGCTGACTATTGGACCTCTTGAAATATAGCTCCACCCATGCACTGCCCACCAGAGGCTAACTCCACCTACTGCATTATTCACCAACCCCCATAGGAAAAGAAAGACAATTGTATTAACTGTCTGTATTAACTGTGTTAACATTTTGGCTAAATGCCTTACTGAAAGTGGTCTATGGTTTTGTAGATAACGCGGTACAAATAACTGCATAACCGATGTTCCATTCTGCAAAATCCCCCATGCATTTTACAAGGGGGACACCACTGCAAAATTTATATTTGGATCTTATCCAACGTGCTTGAGTATCTATTTATAGCAAGTAAACGTATGTTTATTGAAATACAGTGCTAATTAAATTTTGATGAAACCCACAGTGCTGATTTATGTCTTTTGAGAGAAGGTCTATTTCATCCTGACACTGTGAAATCCGTTCTTTGCAAGAGCTGTATTAGTAGGAAGTTAAAGGGAGAGATACATGAAACATTATGAGACATGGTAGGTGGTATTTTAATTTATATCATCATACCTAGAGAGGATTTTAATGTGCTAAAATATTGAAGTATAATTCTTAACAAAACTGTACTTCTGGGTTAACTGAAAGAAGATCACAGTGAGCTCCGAAGAATGCATGCTCCTGAAAGGGACACTCCATCCTTGGTTTCTGTAGAGGTAAATTAACGCACAGCCCTCTTTACGGGCGCGGAAATGGTTAATTGTCATTTGTATATCAATTCTCTGCTTCTACCACATATGCTGGGAGGCTGCTCCACTTATCCGCCACCCTCTCAGTAAAGTAATCTTCCTGACATTAAGTAAAGCTTACGTGAGTTAAATAAAAGTAAAAACATATCAGATAATCCGTGGACATCAACCTACTAACATGAAATTTTAGTCTGTGCTACTGATGTGGGTGCAGAACAAGATTCCCCAAAAATAACAGTGGCTTTTATAGAAAACAAATGCCGCCTCAATCAGCTGCTCTAAAATATAATAGAATCCTAACTCGATCACAGCGGTTGACAAAGGACAAGACAAAGCCGCAATGATGGTCATGGGGAAATGCATCGGGCATAATGAATTATACTTCATACACATTATATATGTTACTTCCTGTTAGTTGTTTAACGTCTATGGTTAAGTTAAGATTATATTATATTTTAAGGGATCTGAATAATAGTTTCCTTTTCAAGCTTTTTTCCCCTAATTTTAGGGGAATCTTGTGCTGTCCCACAGCAATATTGCAAACTAATATTTCATTCTACTAGATTGACGTCCACAGAGCCCCTGAGATTTTTCGTTTAATTTTTAAAGATATTATGAATCCTTCATCGCAGAGCTGTTTTTTATTCCTTTGTACCCTTTGTGACAATGGCTGTTTTAACATTTCTGCAGTGCTTGTGCTTTGCTGTAATTTTCTCATTTACTGTACCCACACAAGTTATATATTGGGTTGTTTTCAGGACAAGAAGGGCTTTCCTTTGATCACATCATATAATTTAGAATAAAAAAATTTAAAATATGGGGGGAAATGTAAAAAATAGTACTTTTACTTACTGGTATTTCTAATCTATTATTTGTCCTGAGATTAGAAATGTACAGTGTTTTTTTATTTTATTTTTTTCAAAACTGGTCATTCTGCCTGCATGTCCTATTTGGAACATCTTTGAAGTTGGTCAGTTCAATTTACCACCAGTTTTAAACAAAACACCCCAGGGTATTTCAAATGTGAGCATTTTAACTCTACACAGACTTTGTGGTAGTAATTTATTTTGTGTTTTTTATCATACATATTGTACTTCAGGTATGAATTTATAGCTGGTATACGTCACTGTCAAACAACATCCCGATGTGTGTTCAGCTACATCTCCTGAGTACAGTGATACCACTCATGTGTGGGTTTGTCTGGTTGTTTGGGGGTAAAAGGCCACACTGGGGTTTTTAACCTGGAATTTTGACATGTGGTCATCCTGCCCCCATGTGTTTTTTTACAACATATTTGAAGCGGGCAAATCAATTTCAATTCAATTCATACTGAAATTCGGAAACCTAACTTCCCTCTGTAGTAAATACGTGTAGTGCAACATACACACATACACACGCACATGAGCAATTTATTGTGGCAGGACAAAAGATCAAGTCTCTGCAGACCCTGCCAGTCCCATATGATTCGGATTCCCCGGTAACGTCAGCAATGACTTAAATCCATTTGAATGTAACAATGCTCACTTACTGCAGTGTTACATTCAGTTTCACAGCTCAGGGGCATACATTTTGGCTGTGCACCGGAAGGATTTAGCTCTGCCAGTAGAAAATTGTCCTGTGGGACCATTTTTGGTAATGGACTATGTGCGTCATTGGTCCTTAAGGGCTAGAAAAGCATCCGTACCTAGCTAGATGTATTATGCAGTTGAATGTATTGTAGAGGAGTCTTTGACATGCTCTGGCACTTAGGGAGTTATTTCCATGAACTCTGTGTCTGACTGCTATGTGCATTAGATGTCAGGTATATATTATTGCATAACATAACAAGTCATAATAACAGTTATGACTGAAGTGTCATGACACCCTTTTGTTAAGGAGTAGGTCCACTAAAATGCACACCAAACAGAAGGACACTTATGTTTTTCTGGGCTGTGCTTAGAGGTGCAGAAATAGGCAAAGCTCTCACAAAGACTTTTTTGTGATCTTGTGACCTATTGATAGATAAGTATGTAACTAATTTAACAATTTAACTTATAAATAGTTTTTTAATACCTTAAGAGGAAGCTGCAGCTCCAGAGCCGCAGAAGAGCATATATTCTGTGGTACTGTCTAATAACACTACTTTTCTTCATCCTTTTCTGGACAATTGTTCCAAAAGTCAATTAATTCTAGCACACAGCATATCTGTGTTTATTACATAATGAACAATTTGCAATACATCCACATGAAACAGAACACAACGCTGCACTACTATGACAACATTAAAAGCTCATTGCATGCATGCAAAAGTCACAAATCTCTGTAATTCCTTTAATTCTCTCTACAATTTAATGCATGAAATGAACAGTGCACATTCACAGTACTTTTGCTCTTTTTCTCCTTATCCAGTTGTGAAATCTGATCCTTTCAAATGTAGCCAACAATGAAACAACACTCATTTTGTCTTAAACCCACTCTTCTCTTAATGCTGCATTCTGAACCTACAGAAGCCCCATGTATTTTAGAAGGTTCTTCTTTGCCTCTTCTCACACAGACACAGTTGCAGACAGGAGGACATGCTCAGAGGGATATAAGGCTTCATGGGTGGAGTTAAAGGGATAGTCTTCAGCATCTCGTTTTATACCAACCCTGTGAGCTGTGAATGAACATTCTCTCCTTACTCTGTGTAGCTTTCATCGCTGCAACATCTCTAAGTGCTCAACCTGACGCCTCCTCCCAGGCAAGGGATCAGCAAGGGATCAGCGCTGCTAAGACGTGCACTGGGGACCTGCGATTGCTCCCATAATCTATTGTCTGATCACCTTCCTTCCCAAACTGCTGCTGGTGGAGAAGACACCAAGGATGGCAAACAGCAGCTTTCAGTAGGACAGAACTGGTTGCCCAGGTGGAGCATGGTTTGGATGGTCCTGTGGGATCATCTACAGCTTGCCAAAAAGGTAATGTTTTTCATTTGTGATAATTGCTGTAATTGTGCAAATTACAAAGGATGGAATTAAAGGTAGTTTGCAGCATGCACTTGATTTTCAATATAATCCTCCTGGAAAAAGTAAATGTTAATGCGGCATTAGTATAGATCCGGTATTATATTGATCAGTACAAGTAGTGGATGCGTTTAACTGGAGACAGATGAATGATAAAGACTTTTAATTTAATTCATCCTTGCAAGCCTCCCCCGTGCCCTATTATTTTTTGCAGTTTATTTCTATAGGTGACCCTATTTTAACAATAGGTTTTTTTTTCAATTTCGAGTTTTTTTGTTACATGATGTGATGCATTTAATGTGAATACATTGTTAGCAGTCTCTTAATGGCTGGGTTATAAAAGACTTAGTAGCTACTGACATATAGGCTTCTGATGTCCCCTAATCTTCTAATAATTCAGGATTTGAATTGTGTAAGAAATACATTTAGATTCCAGAAAATAACTGGTGTGATGTTTTAAATATAAAGATAAACTTTTGATTCTATGTGGACCCAACAGATGCTGAGATTGTTTAAGCATAATGGGGCTCTATATTTTGGTGCTTTCAAAAATGCTAAAAAAAATAAAAATACTGAAAAACAATAACTTCTGTGTGTCAAGAAAGAAGGGGTATAGATTAGGTTATATTTAACTAATCAGTGAATAGTAGTAAGGTGAAAAAAATCTATCTCAGCACATTAAATATACATTAAGCAGGGTCAGCTTGACCCTCCTTGGAGAAACACTTAAAGAAATATTAATGTACACGGTTTCAACAGTGGAGAAGGAAATTATTTATCACAACTGTCAAAAAGATTTAGTGCAAATTTGTATTAACATTGTAAAACAATCATTTGTGCCTGTTAATATGAATTCACCATTTTTTTCTTTAAATTTGATGTAAAAACATGAGAAACAGAGTGTAGCAGTCTCATTGCTGTACCTCCATAAATACAGATGTAAATTGATTCTTGACTATAATTTGCTAACATTTTATAAAACATTTATAAAATAGTGCTAATTGAGATTGTGTGAAATATCTAAATCATCAAACCAGTCAATGTATATCCAAATTGTAATAGTCCAAGTGTACATTGAGTCCTGGGATGTATTCACTAAGCAGTGTATTTAGACAAATTGTGACTAGAGAAAAAAATATTTTATTATGAAGGCACAATACCACCAGTTTCATAATTCATTGTTACAAATAGAGTAAGAGTTGTTATTACCACAGCTAAGTGCTTAGTGAATGAACCACAATGTATTAAAGGTCTTCAATAACACAGGGGTAACTACACTTACACTAGTAAAAGGTGAAGTCAACCATGGTTGTTTGTGAACTACAACACCATTGCATAATTCTCAGATCTCATTTGATTGGCAGACTTGTACCAAATGTTACTACCCATATAATATGTCATAATATATAATATGTGAAAGCTAGTACAAAATGACTTCTTTCCATATTTTGTGAGAAAGCAAGAAACAAACTGTTGAGGAGTATGGAGCACAGCTTTTTTCTTCTCTTTGTTTTGGTTTCATCTCACAAAGCGCAAAGGAAATGTACCAATAGTTTAAGTATAGATATTGAGGTGCACAGTCCTTTGGTGTGTTATTTACCTATGATAAATCTTCTTCCCCTTTGGTTGGGCCTTCGGGTTGCCTTTCGATTCATACCACAAACTGGGGACCTATGAGGGAGGAGGTTCTTGAACAGCAAGTATTTGTAGGTAGTCAGATATTATGAAACATAATGCAGGACTGTTGGATGGTACTTGAGTTTCGTTGGCAAGATGGGGGATACGTAAGCAGGAAGGATACCAGAGCACCAAAAAATTGAAAGTGGAGTGCCAAAATCATCCTCATAGGCTAGAAGAACCAGATAGACTAATTAGGACTAATTAGAATCAAATTAGAATCTATTTGGCCTTTTGCCAGAACTGGCTGTTCAGTGGTTAGCAGTAGTATAGAAGCTTTGTGGAATTACTAGATGAGGTTTAGTCTCTGGCAATAGCTAATTTACCCTTTGACTGTCATTTAGATTACCTGGGCATCATAATGAAAATAATTAGAGCATATAAATACAGAAAACTGTTTTTATATTGTGAAACATAGAGTGACATCATAGTGACATCGTATAAAAGTGATCCTGATACGAAGGTTGACACATAGAACGCTCTGTTGGTTCCGATACCAGTAGGACTGCTTTTGAGACTTTGTATACATCATCCCTGGTATGTTTACTGTACAGAACCCACATCACAGAGCACTGACAGTCAAATCTTTCTCATTAACGTTTGCCTCAGTGACTTAATTTGGTGGGTGCACTTTAGCACTTAGCTGACAGAATATTTCACAATAGACAATAAAGTGGGCCATTACCAACTACTTTAATGATAATGGCCATATATTAGTTTGACATTTGGAATACATTTGGTAACAGCAAGTCACTGTGAAAAGCTAACGTCCACAATATTGTGAATTTTTATTATTATTATTATATTATTTAAAGTCCAAAGCTTTCCAAAGGGTGCTCTGGCGTTGAATAACCTTTCCGACAGCACTCCAAAAACAGAAGCATGCGTGTGACTTCTAAAAAATATAAAATCACTTTTATTAAGGTCCTTAGCCCTTAATAAATACACGGCAATGTTCGGAGAGTTAATCCACAAAGTGCCTAAATGAAAAGAGATGAACACTTAATTTGCTTCGCACTTGTTGTGCTTTATCAAAAGCAGCCTGGAGCACATTTATGCAATTTGGGGATTATCTCTCTTAACATTGTCATGGATTTACTGTAAAAAGGAAGCCAAAGCTAGGGACGGTATCTTGGAAATTGGGACTATTGACAACTCAACAAAAAGCCTTAGTATGTCAATCTGTGCAGAGGGGAGGGGGCTGTTTTGGGTGCCAGAAATACTTCCTATAACATTTAATAATTCGGCATCCATGGCATTCATTTTTTTTACATCCGTACTAAACGTCCTAGTACATAGTAGTCCTATCAAATTCATTGCCTGTGGCATTCAACTGCCTTATCATGTCACCTCATGTCCCTTTTAGAGCTCTTAAAACCACGTTACATACAACAACACTCACAAGCTCATTGGCAAGAAATTGATTCAAACTATTTTCCTTGGTAGGTTTACTAATAACCACACATATTTACATATTTATAATTAAAACCTTTAAAATCGTTAAATTGATGAAAACTTGATTTTTTTTTATCAAGCGCGATATTCCCTTCATTTTTTTTACTTTGAAGAAATAACCTTTAATATCGAATCATTCCACATTGCTAGCATTTTAATTTTTTTACAAAGACTTGATGAGAGCGGAGTATAAGGAACTGGGTGAGCTATGAGCACATTGTGGGCAGAGTGAGTGGGGCCTCAAGTGGCTGCCTTAGGCAAGTCTGACCTCATAAATTTCTCTTGCATCTTAGACTAGATATTAATATTGAACTGTTTTACATTAGTTTTGCTAAATAGTCAAGCTCCTCACTTGAAGAAAATAAACCACAGATACACTGTATAGAATAATATGCCCTACCGTAAATTCAGTAATCACAATTTTTAAAGAATAGTACTTGCTTTTTGCCCACCTTATCTGTCAGACACCATACTTGGCTTATTATGTAATAATATGTAATATGTAATTATAGTGTGAGTATTGTATATTTATAACATTTTACATCTTTGAATCAAATTATCACTTTATCTCAGACTGCTAAATAAAAACAGCAAGTCCTTATCTGACAGAATGTCTGATTTATAATTCTGCAGGACATCTCACAAAGTAAACACAAATATTTCAAAAGTCACAGAATAATGGACCAAACCTTGTTTGTGCTATGTGTGTTTGATACAGTTATGGGATAATTAGCGTTGAATCTTTTAATAATGTCTTTTCTGATGAGAATCGATCCATGCACGATGCTAGTGTAGTTTACATCTGTAACCAAAGTGGCTCAGGGCAACACATGTCTGGCTAGATTGAGTACTGTATATTCTCTTTCAGTAAATATAGTAAATGTTGTTTTTTTTATTGCTTTATTTTGGATAATACCGTTACTGTTATATGCTGTTTATTTTTTTAAAAAATGTTAAAAAAATTCTATAACAGAGCATGGAAACAACAGACAACAAAGTGAGGCTGTTTTTCAAGCTTCAGACAGGCTACTTGAGTCAACTGTGCTCTATGTCTTAACATAGCTGTGATGTAGCTCACCGATAGGAGCTGTTCTTGTACCTATCATAATTTTACTATATTGCAAGCGCACTATACGTAAAATTAGACATCCATTTTCAGCTGAAAAAGACAAAAGGGGTGCATATTTGGGTGAAAAGCCCAGTAGAGGACTATGCAGGATATATCCATTGGGTATAATAACCCAGTTTGAAAGTAGGGCCATGTACTCTAACAGCAAAATGCAGATGGTGGGAAAATCAAGGTATGTCTTTATAACAAAGGAAAAAAAAAACATTTGTATGAGTATTGTACACCTACAATTTACAATGCTGGATTGCACGTAACACACACATTAAACTTATTATCTGTACAAACCCAATGTATCAAATAAACTAAAAGAATAGTTGTTGGAACACCAAAAGAGTTACGGCATTCTGGTCCACACTGGATTGCAGTATAGAGGTGTTCTTTTGGGAGTATTCCAACCAAAGCGGCTTTTAATTTGTAATGGAAAAACAATGAAATGGGTTCATAAAAAATGAAAACACCTAAATGAAACAGCCATCCTAAGAGTAAGAGCATTCTATAATAACATCAATTTAGCCGAGCAAGTATTTTCCTAAATCTATTTTTATAATTAATTAGTTATAATTATTTTTATAATCAGGAAGTCTGGAGCTTCTGGAAATTCCTAGAGAAAGTCATTTTCAGTCAATGCCCTCTGGATGAGATATCAAAGAAAAAGCAAAGGCAAGAAGTCAAATGGCCTTGGTGTGTAAAAAGGATCCAAAATAGAGTAGAACGAGTTTGCAGATTAAATCTGTAATATGATTATGACAGTAATGGAAGTCATTGAGTTTTTTATTCTTCATTAGAATAATATAAAATTGAAGTCAATCTTCAGAGAGAGAGAAAACAAATGGGGGTTGTTAAACTTGTCCTATGCACTGTGCATTTTATTGGAAAACAGAGGTGGTTAACATTGGTTGACTTGGTTGACATACAAACAAAACAGTGGCCTGGAATTTATTAAAGGGCCATAACCATGAAAATAAGTGCCAGAATATTAGATGAAATCTAATACTTTATTGGAGTAATGTATGTTTTCTACAGTGTAATGTATGTTTTCTTAAGTCACCATTCTGCTTTTGGAATCTTAGTAAAGAGAGAGTACACCACATTCCCTGATGTGTGCGGGGCTGTGGCACAACTCATTTTTTGCTTTGCAATAGCCATATGCTTATGCCATGTATAAATTCCTTTACTGTATTATCCTCTACAACTCCTGCTCAGAAGCTGTTCCAGTTATCCACTACCTTCTTAGTAAAGTAAGCAAAGGCAAACAGTTAAGAGGTCCTGGTATGTAAAAATGATTTAGAACAGAGCAGAATAAATTCATTAATTTATTCATTTTTCATTAGAGTAATATGAAACTGATGTCAAGAACACATAAAACACAGGCATTAACGTAGCCCAGTGTTATTCATACTTGTTTCTCATGACCCAGTACATTAGTATCTCATACAATCCCATTGTACGTTTAGCAGGGAGGAATGGCAATTGGCTCAGTAATAAAGTAGTGCCTGAACACATTTGGAAGACAGTTATCAATCAGATGAGTTTGATCATTGTAAGAAATTTACAGTGCATTTACCTCCATGATAGTAAATCAAATTATAAGGAGCAACGGATATTGCAGTACTTGAATTAATGTTTCTCTACTTTGGTTTCATATCTGATAGCACAGTACATTGTCTGAGTTCCCTCACTCAACTTCTCTCATGCTGTATCTTGAGAAGTGATATCTTGGCACTTAGTAGCGTGAGAGTAGAATGAGATCCCTGGGGCTAGACTGTGATGGACATCCCACAACCCAACAATGGATCCCAACCCCAAGTTTGCAGGGCTCTGCAACTAGCTTACCATAATTGTACACCTTAAACCAGTTATGTCGACACCACCGGACACCACATTGCTTGAGACTTCCATCAACCTGCCATGTTACTTGATTCATCTAAATTTATCAACCCTATATATTTTATTATTTCTATCATACCCCCTGCCATTTGGCCTAAAGTACTCCAAAATCATTACATTTTTATAAGCCTGCTTTTTGAGGGGTCGGGTATATGTATTGTGGTGATGAGAGAAGTACTGATTTAAAATTAATACAATATATCTGAAACAAAAAGTTAGTGTGTAACTTAATTGCAAAAGCAGTATACCAGTGTTGGCAACCTAGCACAAATTTGATGGATATCTACACTGCCAAGGCTCCAAATTAGACATTAGACATAATATGTGGATTACAGTTCAAGTGCATTTCTGGTGCTGAATATATATATATATCTTATAATATTATACAATGATCACTACATTTTAACCTCTGTTCACCATAATTTTAGCAAAGTTAATGTTAAGATGACACAGTCTTAATAGTTGTTATCATCTAAAAGTTTCTGTAACCATATTATGCTACAAATATACGGTATACATTGTCTAGGAAAGCTGCGGTGGAACAGTCACATTCCAAATTACACCCAGCGTTAGAGGTAGAGTCCATGAAGTGTGTTCTTGCTTGGGTTGAATTCAATTAAACGCCAACGTAGGGTTCATGGGAAGGGAAAATCTTGGAGCTGGGAAATTTACCCGTATTTCCCCAAGTATACGAAGCACCTTAATTTTGGGGGCCGAAATTAAAAAAAATATATATTTATATACAATATAAGTTATTGTACTGGCTGCCTGGGCATGATATGAGTGTAATTGATGTTAGCTGCTAGCAATTGTTAGCAATCGCACTCCTATCATGCTCACATTCACGTGACTCCTCTGGGTTCCTATGTCGCCGCGACAGATCAAGAGACGCCGCTGAGCAAAACAGGTAAGCAGCAGGTGCCCTTTCTAGTAAAAAAAATTTACCACCACTGTATAAGACGCACCCAATTTTTAGATCCCAAATTTTTCTAAAAGGGTGCATCTTATGCATGGGGAAATACTATACATCTCAAATCTTCAATAAAGGAAGCCTTTATTTTCCAAGTAACAGTTTGTTACCTTTTAAATATGTTTATGTTAATATATGAAAATAATAAATAAACAATTTAAACAAAAATTATTAAGTAAACAGTAAAAAGAACATGTGCAAGGTCGGGGATGTTTTCAGCTATCATGGATTTAGTATGTCTTCAAGTATTCATGAAATCTATTCTAAGTAAATTAGACAGAGACACAGAAAAACTACAAATGAAAATTAAGGAAACAATAAAGAAAGAATTGTAAGGCATTTTAAAATATATGAATGTCTAAAATTATATAACATATGTATATTTACAGTATTTATTATGTCTATTTTAAATTGGCATTTTTAGGCCACAAATGCCTGCTATACGGGATATAACCTTTATCCTGGTTTGATCTAGCTCATTTATTTCAGCTAGCTACCGATATTTGGTTTTAACATTGGTTTTTAAGCTCTTTTTGGGAATGCTGTAAAACAATCGCTCCCCAAACAGGAAATTAAGTGTTCTCATTTTTAAATGTGGCCCAGTGGGCAGCATAAATCACACAATCATCGTAATTTGGCTGTTCATCAAAATTTAACATTCATTTTTAAATTTTTTTAATGGATCATAGACATTTTTTTCAGCATTCTATAATCTGTTTTTGATCTGAGAGGGAGGGATGAGCCGGATTAAGGCTCTCTGCGATTTCTACTCAATTGCTCCTGAAACCTGTGACCTGTGTGGTCGCTGGCTGAAATAAATACTGTTACATGACACAGGACTTCAAACTCTAATAAATAATGCCTGAATAACATGAATCGGTTTGTCATCCAAACATTATTTACAATGTAGACTAAATCTATGCTCGTAGTCAAGGTCAAATTGAGAGCATTTCCCAGGCTGTCCCTGCTCATTTAATGAAACATCTGCATTCTGCTGTTGTTCTCCTTCACCCTTTTGGTCAGGATTAGTTGGTTGCTCCCCTGGTTGTTCATGCTGAATAGCTTCTTGTGCAAAATCAGTGACAATATGGTGCAATTTTTTTCCTTTAATACTTTATTAGTTAAGAACAACTAATGGGGCAGCAACGTGTCCATACAAGGACAGAGGTGTCTGTCTCAACCATTTGTGGTGTCCATCACCCTGCCGGTGCTCTCCAGTGGCAGACTGAACTCTCCAAGGCTTCTAAATGGACCAAAATGAAGGAAGTGCAAGCTCCCTCACACCATGCGCCAGCTATTGATAGGGAACACCAAGAGATCAGGCCCCATAGTGTCCTATTGCTTAATGGGCAGGTTACAGTGGAGATCTCTGATGTCACCAAGTGGCCAATTTGCATAACCAACACAGGCATCACCCCAGGCTGGGGTCACTACCCTGGGTCATGCGTAGGGCAGCACCGTAGCAAAATCTGTACAGGGTTAGAATAAGCAGGTGTGTGTGTGTGGACATCAGTGTGCAACGTTAGAAAAAGTGTGTGTGGGCGGTGTCAATGCACAGTATTAGAGTGATTGTATGTTAGTGCCCAGTGTTAGCCTATGGGGTATGTCCATGTACGGTGTTAGAGTAAATGTATGTGTTATTGTACACTGTTATACTGTATAGGATGCCAGTGTATGTGTCAGAATGATAAAAACATATTAAGCAGTGATGAAGCTGTACATAGCAGAAGGCAGAGCAATTATTTATTCTATTTATTTCATAGTTATTATTATTATGTAACATGTAACCTTAACATGTATGTAACAGTATGTAACATAACATTTTGACTTACAGGACAACAGGTGAGGAGAACGAGCTTAGAATTTAGAGCTTATTATAATATGTCTGGGTAAAATGCACCTTGTGTATTCAGCATTGTCTTGCATAGGAAATCATTGCTATGCCCCATACTCTGTAAAAATTCTTCACTGTTCAATCCTTAAAGCCTTAAAAAATATTGCTATCTCTGTTAAATGATGGTGGGGGGAAGGCTAGAGAATGTTCTTGCCTAAGGTCCCACTTGGACCAGGACCAACCCTTTGCGTATGTGCAAAGGGAGTTCTGAACACTAGCTATTTGTACAGAAAATATGGTTCAGGATTCAAAGTAGCCATCTTATGAAATTAGTCATGTTTTAACATTTTAGAATGCATTAGGTTGTGCTTAAAGTGATATCTGAAAAATAAATGAATGACAGTGCCATGTCTATTGGCAGTTTACATGTATAAGCAGTCCCTAGGCAAACAAAAAACATACAACATATAAACTGTCACAACATTACACCATTATTGGTGGATCAACATGTGAAGTGCTTATCATTGGTTTCCTGTAGTCAGGAGCTGGAACCTTGTTATGTATTTATTACTAGCATTAAATTAAAAATGAGTTTCCACAAATATTGTGCTGTTTTCTTTTTGTAAAGAGTTCTAGATTTTTTATTGTATTTTTTTTTCCGGCATATGCATATCAGTCATTTGTATGTGTTCAAGCGCTCTTATTAAGTCATCTTAGCTTAATCAACTAGACAAACACCCTGACTCCTTATCATACTGCCTGTGGTAAACAATAGAAAGACTCAGTCTTAATTAACCATCCAGGCACTCTGACTGATAAAAACATGGAGCAACAGACTAAGTTAGCATTGCCATTAAGAATCAGGTCAGTGTGGGAATTGAGCAGCGAAGGTCATCAGAAATATCACTACTGACAACTATGGCAGCCTCCAGGTCTGTAGATAAGGAAACCAGGTCATTGTCAATACAATGCTGTATACAGCACTTTATCCTATGCTCAAGGAGGAAAACATTTTCCATGGGAATTCCCCTTTAAGTCACTGTACTATAAGCAACAAAAATGTTACATTCTTCAAATGAAAATATATTTTCCATTTTTATTGCTACTAGACAGGTCGGAAATTTCCTAGTGGAAAAAAACATGCAACATTAACATTTTCATATTTCCGTAAGATGTGATTTTCTTTAACTGTAAATACAATAAAAACAACATTAATGTTTGGAAAATACACAGAGTACTAAGTTTTATATAATACATGGAGTATTGGATTTTTAGAACAAACAACAAAGCTGGTGTACAGGATAAAGAATAAAAGAGCCTCATTACAATTGGGAACGGGTAATGTGGGTCTGGTCAGAAACTACACAAAAAATCCTCCTTAAAGGGTAGCCATGTAGATTTGCAGTGAATTGTCACACCTACCTCAGAATATGAAGTTTTTGACTTGATCCTTTACTATCATGTCATTGACTCAGAAGTTAGTGTAGTATATTGTATGACATCATTAATACCCTCCACTTTACTGGTCTGTGCAAGGGAAGTTATGGCACTTTCTGACTCAAGGATCGGCCAAGTTTCCCCTCACCCTCTATTATTCTGTAACCCCCGTTACCAAACCATACTCACTCACTAGATCAGCTCATGTCATTTATTATTTTTTCCAAATTATATAGCGCCATCATATTGTGCAATGCCCCTCTCCTTCTAGCATGCAGGTTCAGTTACCATTTTGTCTTTAAAACCTGTTGCCACCCTGCCTCCCAATTTTGTTTGTAAGACATACAAATATGCTTATTTGTTCTTGGTTCGTGTGTTGACGTTTGCAATGCATTTTATACAATACATATAATGTGTGCATACATTTCAATAATTTAAATAATTTGATATTCCCTTGATCAAAAGATTATTGTGTCAATTACCTTTCAAGTTGCTAACACAATCACAGGAGTGATGGTTGCTGATAAAGGACCTCTGTACAGCTATGAAGACATTCCATTAAAAATCAGCCATCTCCAGTTACAATAGTCATATACAACATTAACAACGTCTCCACCATATTTCTGATCCATTTCATGTTATCTTAATAGACAAAATTTGCTTTTCTTTCAAAAACAAGGATCATTGGCTGCTCAATGCTGCGATGCTGCATGTCCATAAAGAATGTTGAGTCTACATTAGATAAACAGTATTATTTTAATATAGGATGGGTTCTATATAGATAAACAGTATTAATCTGATTCCCAGTGACTTCTCCCCAGGCATGCCTGGCCTGGTTGATTTGCGCAATGTATACAAACCTTACACCTTCAAAATCACAAAGGGTGAAAGCTGAAAAAGCTGTTTCTGATTTTATAGCTTGTGTCTTTGACATGCTATATTATATTGTGTAGCTTATTAAATTCTCACTGTTTAGTAAATCTGCAATTTGAGTGTTAGAGAGATGTGTTTACGTCGGTGAAGCACTTTGCTGGGCATCACTCGGGCACTGAAGGAGTTAAACACTGAAGGAATTGGACATGTATTTTTGTAATGTGTCCTACACACGGTGTCTGTAATGGTAGAGCTGATGGCTTTCTAACAGATTAAATATACATGTGCTGTCTACAGAACGGAAAAGCTGCTAATGCTGCTCTGTTGATCCGGTAAATGGTAACGTCTTCCTTTATCCTGGAAATTAGAAAGCGAGCAGAGGCTATGAGATAAAGGAGTCACAGTAATTATTGGCCTTATATGTGAATATGTAGTATTGGGTTCCTCTTACATACTACCATGGAACAGTCTGGATTTGTTTAACGCCAAAACAGGTTACTTTACCCCGTAGCGGTAAAAACTGAATTTGCGGAAATATAAAGGAACAATTAATATGAAAAAATGGGTCGGTATCTAACATGTTGTGCTTTGTCAGCCTAAGTGTAGCTGAACAAAATATTTTCGCAATGCATTGTGAAGGGCTAACCCTGGTGAGCTAGCTTCCTCTGACACAAAGTTAAATGAGTATGTCCGTCAATTTTCTATGGACTCCAGTGATTTTTACTGCATGCATATTGGTGCAGACAGTCTTTAGTTATTGGAGTCTTCTGTCTTTAACTCCTCCGTAGCCGCCTCTACTGAAAGCCGTGAGTATACCTGTAATCACAACAATACACAGTTGATTGAAGCCAGGCTAGAACTGCTTTATCATAAGGGCAATATGGGATAAGCCTAGGGCCTAGCAAGTGGGTGCATAACACCAACACTAGATCTAGGAACATCCTTCCGGACTTCTATGATTCCATCCGAATCACAGAAGTCTGAGGGAACCACAATACCATCACTTGTATATATTGTTGTTGGTTTAAAGCCTTTAAAATCATTCACTGTTTATTCCAAATGCCATTTCTCATAGAGACTGCTAGCCTACCAAGAGCATCTCCAAGGTTGGCAGTTGCCAATTTTATATTGTAGTCTTTCCAGATCACTCACAAAGACGCTTCAGATTTTCCCTCTCTGTCAATGGCAGTTACAATAAAACGCATCACATTTTGCGTATAGTAGGTCATAATTGTAGCTATTAGACTTTTGTCACATGGGTTGTTGCAACAATGTTGTATTCTCCGGTAAGAATACAACACAAATGTTACCAACATTTTCGATAATACCAGGGGGATAAGCAGCATAATTATCAACAATCATAAGACATCTGTTGTCAAGGTTTTCAACAAAAGGCTAACCATTCATGTACTCATAAAAATCACATGGGTATTCCAACTGCTTGGACGTGGTAGCGTGTCTTTATTAAAATACTTCAGCTGAAGCAGTCTCTCTGTTGTTAGTTTATTAAAAAGACTAATTGATTTCACTTTAACACTTTAGTAAAACTGGTGGATGCAAGTATATTCAATGCAAGCACAATGCTCTTTTAGGCATTTCTAATACTTTAGAAGACATCTTGATAACGGACACACCAAAATAAAATCCAGATGTAAGAAAGCGGACGCACTTCAAAGCGATGGCAGCCTGATGCTGAGACGTTAGCGAGAATGGAGCTTGGAATGGAGCTGTCACTGCTCGGGGTGCGTGCTGCCTTTATACTGCTTGCTGCGAAGCAAATGCTGAACACTATTTTTGCTTTTCAACTTTTTCATAAAAGCAAAAATCCACTTCGGATTTTTTCGGTTACCGAAAACAGCTGCTAATATAGGTCTTTTGTAACAGCGAAGTTATGTAAATCTACCTTTCGGAAAGCCAAGGATATCTTTATGTTGCTATTTTTCATAGTAGCTCATTTATGACCAGGTATGGTAGCTTTGTCAACATGAGAGCTGTTACTTAAAGAAGTCTTAAGCCTGAGTCAAGTGTGTTGTGATCCTTGCCTAACCTGTAGTTTGAGTTTTGCCGTAAACCCTGGTACCTCACCTTGGCTTTGGTTCCGGGCAACCTGACATCCTGATTATGATATGTGTAACGTGTCTTGTACTTCTGATTGATATGCTTTTGCTGACTCTGTTTTTCTGCAATGAAGGTAGGTAGTTCCATGGAATCCCAGAGCCATCATGTTATGATGTTGCTCTAAGTCAGTGCGTCAAAGTGCTTCAATCAGTGCATGATTCCTGTTTTCTTTATACATTTAATGTGTTTACACATTTATGTAAATCCAAACATATTAAAATCTCGCCTTTTCTGCACTGATTTAAACATTTGGCCAAAAAGTGATCAAATCCACCCTTTTAAAGTAGCATTATTACCAGTTTGACATTATGAGGGAGAATACATTTTCTACTCACATGTAAACAATAAATTTTTAGAGTGAAATGCACCTATTTGATTGAATAGTTCCTTAGGTATAGTAATTATAAAAAATATATAAAAAATCAGGCATAAAGTTATATTTTTCATGACATATCCTTTTAATTGAGATACAGCAGTCTTTTTACAATAATGATTAGGAAACCATACATTTTATAAATGTTATTAGCTATAAATGTATTTTTTTCTTGATTCTATTTTGCTATGCTAGCTATGATAACTTTAAGTGAATACGTAATGATTCTATGATACCCAGTTAAGAGGTGCTAATCGGTAAACAACTACGGATATTCCCAATTGTACAAAGAGATAGAAAGCCATTTATATTATGCTTCCCTCCTGGGATATCAAACTCATATCAGAAAGTAATTTTCCAATTTTATTGCCCCACACAAGCAATTTCTTACAATCTACAATACAGTGAGTAGTTTAGGCACAATGGAAAGAAAATACACCTTATCACTTACATCATCAGTTATGGTGATGCACTCATAGAACAATAGCATCGTGTTTTATTTCACAACACCTTGATTAATGCATCCATCTGTAAGGGATTTGGGGGAAATACCCTGTCAACTAGCTAGCTAATCCTGACTGCATCAATGGAAGAATGTGGATTTAGTCCCAGTGAAGCATACAATGATACATATTTTTACTTTCAAAAATATAAATCAAGGGTCTCCGACAGGTAAGCTTACAAGCCATGGGTTGCACTCTGTCCACTGTTAACTATACTGTAGATCCCATGACTGTGAGAGGGGGTGGTTTGTGTACCTGTTCTAGCAGAAATAATCATCAGAAAGAAAGCAATCAGAAAATAAACTCAACATAAAACAAGGAATACATTTAAAACAAAACTTTTAGCGAAGGCAACTGTCAAACGTGGAAGCACATCAGAGGCGAACTAGGGCTAGTGCTACAGGTGCAGGAACCAAGTGCCAAGAGAAGTCACAAAATGTGAATTATGTGACCATAAGGTAGTAGGGCAGCAGTGCAATAGCTTGCATGGGCATTGTAAACTGCAATCAAGACAGGGCTCCAACAGAAGTAAAAACATAAAACTGAATCCACTAAAACACTCTAATTCTAAAATTATAGTTTGGGGAACGTTAGACTTTTGTCTGATAATTTGTAACACCTATCTCTATGTCTCTGTGTATCTATCTACTTTGTGGTCAATTAGTCAAGGAGAGAGGGAGAGCTGAAGACACAGCCAACGTTTGTAAGCACTGTCATACCAGCTGTAAATGTAAGTAGTAACATGATTCTACCAGCTAGAAAAACTGTCTCAGTTGCAAGGCTATCCATGTAGTGGAAACAAGTGCACAAGCAACATTTTGTGCCATCGCAATAGTCATTTTGGCCTATTCCTCCTAGTCAGCTGGTCCAGGGGTCAGCAGCTCTTGTGCTCCATTATCAAGGACAGATTGTTCTATTGGGTGATTGGTGTGACATTGCTCAATTGGCCAAGTGGGGCAATCAGAGATCTCACTTGTAATAGAGGCTTGTTCCTAACTGACACAGCCTCCAGAGAATGTGTTCCCCTGTGTCCCTTTTTGAGGTGGAGAGCCGGGTTATGACTTCATGTTCAGACTCACAACACAAGAAAGAGGAGACCCTACTCAGAGTAAGTCCTAGAAGGTCACTGGGTGTGCTGGGTCATCACCACACATAAAAAGACCATAAAAATCACCACCACAACATTGACTCCAAACAAACATTGACTCCAAATAGCCCTTTCAAGCTATTCACACATAATATTCTGGCAGTATGACTGAATTACAGAAGGATGGGAACCAGATTTAATCCCATTTACAGCAGTTTAACCCCTTAATGACAAAGCCCGTACATGTACGGGCTCAAAATGCATTGTTTTCAATGGGTTTAGGGACCGCCCATTGTCCTTAAGGGGTTAAAAGGCCATTACAATGCAAAAAAATGTACATAATGCCAGTACTGCTTTCTGAATAAACAGCTTGGGTGACAGAATTTAAGTCTAGCTTGACAATCACGATAGTATTGTTTGTCAAATAATATGCTTCCGATGTGATAACAATGACACTTCTAAGCCAAAATCAAATGTGATTAAAGTGTTTATGTGTTTCTAATGAGATGTTCAGATAATCACCAAGAAATCTTTTGTTCTTTTGAATAATGATTATCTACAATTGGTAATATGCTCCATATTTGGAATTCTGGGAAGCAGAACCTCTGATTGTGAGACTTATTTGCAATTCTTTCACTGCCACAGTCAGTCACCAATTTCTAAATGATCTGTCACTGTAACCGTCCTTTGCAGCCATTAATCCCATGTATTTAGTGGTTAAGTGTGCTCAGTGTAATGTTATTTTACCAGTAATGCACTGTTCCATGGTCTCTGGGATCCTTTCCTCAGACTCAGAAATGGGTTCAATATATAATCAGCTTTTAAAATTTCATGTGACGCCGGTGCTAAGCCATAGAAGCTCCTGGCGGAAAAGCCGTCAGTAGCGGAGGATGTCTGCGCGCATTGCACAGACCTCCACCGGCTGCCAGAGAGGAGGATCCGGGTCTCCTGCAGCCCTGCAGGGGATCTGGATCTTAGTTTTGTAGTCAGACGTCTATTTGAGGTCTGATTGTAAGACAACCTCGAATATAAGACAAGGTGTATTTTTCAGCGCATTTGCTCTGAAAAAAAAACTCGTCTTATAATGGAGCAAATACGGTAATACTAAGAATCTGTGATAGGAGCACCAGATGGAAAAGCCGGCATGGTATATTTTTGCATTTGATATGCCTTTAATCTCCACACAGACCTAATGCTCTTTTTTGAGAAATCTAAAATTCTTTGTTCACATTTGTTTCTTAAATGCTGAAATAACATTCTTGTTTTGCAATGTGTGCAGGGGAAGTATGAATGACAGTACATTATGACATGCATTTTTAATGTTTCTTCACCCATTTGAATTACCACAATGCATTAGCCAATGCTCCGCTAGCAAAACAGTGTTTATAAATCGCTTCTGTTGCTTTTTTCCCCCTGTAATGTTGCTGATGTACCTAGTACAGTGTTTACGAGTCCTATCATCCAGAGTATATCTGGATGTATCATCCACCTCTTTCCCTGGTTGCATTATGTCCCCCACAATCTCCCGCAAATCTCTCTTGCATTAACTTTTTTCAGTGCTAGCATTTTCTTGATTACCTTTATTATTCTTATTACAGTAAGGGACGTTGACAAGTAACAAAAACATGAAAACATTTTAATTTCCATGAATAATTTAAATCTTTAGATATACCACAACTGTTATTTTAATATCTGCCTCCAACATTATACTATTTTGAGCTTTGAGGGCTACTGTTCAAATGCAGTAAGAACATGACACAAACGTACACCGCGTTCACATATTGACCTGATCCACATCTTGACCTGATGCTAGGTACTTTGCTATAGAGTGATTCTAAGGAGGACTAGCCACAAGGTAAACAAAGCTATTGGTTAACAGTGGTAGGCAGCTATAGCCCTTGTATAATTCCAGCAAATGCCCCATAGGCACCTTCTCGTGCCTTGCTGTACACACTGCAATGGACACTGCCAAGTGCTGCTCATGCGGTATGTGAGATGGGCCATAACAAGCAGTGCAGGGTTATAAACAGGGCACGGTTTTATCCATACATAGCATATGTATATTTTCCAGTTTTTTTGCTAAAATAGTCGCAGTGAAATTTTAATTACATCTGTAATCCCACATTTACATGAGAAAAAAGAATAAGAAAGCAGCCATCAATCAAAACAGACCTATAGCTTCAGAAATGGTGAATCCTAGGATAGCTTACAAAAGAGAGCTAGGAGGGGAAGGGTTCCTGACTTCCTGGCTGTGAAATTTGCCCCTACCCGATTTCAGGTCATCAAACTAATTATAATATTAGACAAAGATAACACGCGGAAAGACAAAATGTAGTTTTGAAATGATGGTTCCATGTATAGAAGGAAGGGCCAACCTATCTGGCCCTATGTGAAAAAAGTAATTCTCCCCTTAAACCTCATTGATAATTGGTGTCTGGTTTTCTATGCACATCCAGACATGTAAGTCTCAAAAAGCAACAGATGATGCCGCAACATGCGAAACAAAGTAATTGACATCGATCTGGAAAGGGTTATAAGACCAAGGCCATGGGACTTCAGCGAACCCAGAAGATCACAAAAGAGCCCAGGCTAACACGTGAAGAACTGCAGCCCTCACTTGCTTCAGTTTGATGGCAGATGTTGCCGCAAAGCGTGGCAGAACGAGTTATTTAGGGGTTTAGGGGGCCCATTTACTTTTTCACATAGGTTTTGATGAACTTTTTAGCTTTAATAAATTTAATAAATTAAATGATCGTTAAAAGCTGCATTTTGTGTTTACTCACATTGTCCTATATTAAAATTAGTTGGGTGACCTGAAAAGTTTAAATGTGACAAATAAGCAGAAACAGAAGAAATTGGGAAGGGGCAAATATTTTTTCACCATACTGTATGCGCCCTAAGGAAAACCAATATACAACATTTGTGTGAGAAAGGAGGGAATTAGAGTTAAATTAAGATGGACACACTTCATAACAGCCTATTTCTCATATAATTTTATTTTATTTTTTCATTGTTTTTGTTTTTTTTAAATTTCCCTTTTTTGGTATATAGGTATTTAAAAAAGTAATAAATACTAACTAAGTCAACCTTAACACATTGCCTGCCTTTCCCGGTCCACACCAAACTACTTGCGCCAAAAATTATTTTTGCCACAACCATGAAAAATGTAAACATGGGGCTTTTTTACACAACAGTCTTATCTCTGCTGACAAATTCCACATTATGGGTTTAGTTTTCATATCTACATTACCCCCTGGATGCCTTTTTTGCTCTAATGGAGCAGCTTTACGGTACATATGTCAAGGGGCAGACATCCATTAGCAAATGTGATATGTGAAACAGTATCCCGGAAAACATAATCATTGCTTTTTAAACCTTATGGAACAAACACACAGACTGTGCATAGGACACGTGGTCATGCGTTTAGATTGGAAGAAAGGAGGAAAGGATTTAGTCTAAGGCTAAGGAGGAAAGGGTTTTTACAGTTAGGACAGCAACTGGATGAATACTTGGAAAAACATATTATTCAGGGATATAATCTTTAATTATGGGGAAACAGCTTATTGATCCAAGGAGAAATCTTACTGCCATTTTGGGGTCAAGAAGGAGTTTTTTTCCCTGGTTAGTGCAAAATTGGAAAGAGGTTTTTTGCCTTCTTTTGGATCAACAGCAAAAAATTAACAGATATAGGAAAGGCTGAACTTGATGGACGCATGTCTTTTTTCAGCCTATATAACTATGTAGCTATAGCATAGCATAATAAATATACTAATATGACTAATAAAAAAAATATCTATTGCAATTATATTCGTATGGGAAATACACATACACTAAATTCTTTAGTGCATCAGAAATTTGGATTTCTAAAAAAAAATGGCCTATGCAATTAAGTAACACACAGACTGGGTAATAGCAGGCTAAAAGTCTAACCATATTTCTAGAAGTACTTTGAGTTTGTATTTGTAGATTAATATTGCGTTCTGAACGAAGTATGAAATGTGACCACAGATCTTGGTGAAAAAAAAAACTAAAACGACAATTACTTTTAGAAGAGAAGTATCATCTTCAGTAGCTAAGCATGAGGCCATCTGCAGTGATCAAGATAAGTGGTTCATGCAATACTGACTATTTAAATAGATTATAATCCTATTAGAGGGATTTGGAGATGTTGTACCATATGTTCAGTAGGATAGCAATGTGTCCATTTCAATAAGGGGAGGAATTCAGTATCTCATTCTACGACACCAAAGTGAGTGAAAATAATGTAATGGGAGGCTATTTTTTACATACATCTTAATAAGCCAATTATATGATTATGGATGGCCAATATAGGGTTTGCTATAGGCAAAAGAAAAAGGAGGAAAAGGGTTAATGGTCAATTATTTAATGGTATATAATAATAAATGTGTTTTCTTTTTTAACGTGTACTTTCTGGCATCCTTTTTATAGATATAATGCATTTTTTACAAATGACTAATAAACAACCTGATATCCCACTCTGCTTCCTAGAAGTGCCACCCCCCCAACTTACCAATGCACCCCCAGACTCCCTGGTGTCTAGCGGGCCGGCCGGTGGACGTCTGTGTGATGAGCATAGGCAACATCTGCTGCCGGCACTTCTATGGTGGAGCACCGGAAGGTTATGTTCCGGCAGCGGAGGTTGTCTATGCACAGATGTCCATGGCTGCCGGAAAGGAGGATCTAGGTCCCCTGCAGCGCTGCGGGAGATCTGGATCCTAACCTTGCTGCTTACCTGCAGCAAGGCAAAAAGAAAAAAAAAAAGCCCGGGCGTCGGGCGATACAAACTGCGCAGCCCTGCGCTAAACCCTGAATATAGGCCGCAGTTGGGGGCTAATCTGAAATATCATATTTCCTTTGTAAACACAGAAACACAATTTTGTAGCTGCAACCTGCAAGATGATTTAAATCCAATTTAAATATGAAACTGGAATACTGATAGGTATGGTTGTTGGCATTCCCCCAGGTACCAGCCAGTTTACTTAGTACAAATGTCCTATAGAACAGTGTACAAACAGACTCACTTTTTCAATAGCTGCTGCCAAACATTTGTCAGCAATTAGGCCTCAACCTCCAAGGATTTGGAGAAAGCCTTTAGCTATGCAATATCAGCAACAGCAAATAAACATAATTGCTTGATGAATGCTTTTGGTCCATTCAAAAATGATTCTCTTTTAGCAGTTGTTATATAGTTTGCAGAGAAAGGGGTGAACTGAGAACAAACTGACGCAGTTTTATGATTTCTTCTAAAAATCACTCTGGATCTACACAGAGTTATCCTCCATAGTGAATGCACTACTTTAAAAGTGTTGTTCCAAGGACTATTAATGCATTCTCTAGTATATTATGTAAATAATCATTTGCAGATATTTTACTTTCCAAGGTAAACAACATACGTCCAAAAAAGAAACAGTGTCCCCAAAATACACATTTGGTACATATACAGGAAAAGATGCATATTAATGTTTTAGGAAAGCTTTTTGATTCTTGCACAGGCTTCTCAAAAATGTTAATGTACCCAAATCATGTAATAAAAAAATACTAACATTTCTAGACCTAACCATTTCATGACTAGGTTGTACTTCCTATAAAATGTGTCCCAAAAGACCACTAATGTGTAATAGTACACCCTGAGGCTATAGGGGGGGATCTCAGGATGCACAGGAGATCAGCATACCTGGGAACTCTCCTGGGAACTTCAAGTGAGTTTACTTGTTCTATAATGTGCACTTTGTGTGGATTTACAATAGAGCCTTCACTAGGTTTTGCGAAACACTCCTGGATTCCTTCGATTATATTTTCCCCCGTTGTGTTGCTGTAGTATGCTAGGTGTGGTCCTCCTGTGGAAAATTAAGGGACCAGACATTACCCACTCCACACTTATGTGCAAGGGGCATTCTACATAACCTTAAAGGGACCACTTAGCTACTTAGCATATGATAACTGGAGTGTCGCTTTTAATCAGTATGAGCGCTTTCTTCAGTGCAGTACAGTCCTGATTTTGCCACTCTATCCTGCTGTCCTGCCAAGCTGTACCGCTGTCCCACTTTTTGGGACAGAAGTAGAGCTTGGTGGGATTCAGGACCACAATCTCACAGTCTCAACTTCATTCTCTGGTGTCTGGAAAGCCAGATAATATATAATGTGCATACGGTCACACTGTACCTCCCAAACTCTGCTCCCCACTGGGGGTAGACGTTGGGAGGTATAATCACATAATGTGTCATTTGTCCATGTATTAAAAGACTATCCTGTGAAGGCAGTGTTGTTGGTTTTCACATTTTAGGAAGAGCTTAAGATGAAAACGTAATATTTCAATGTGGCAGTAGAGAAATCTTACCGGCCACAGAATCCATTCGCTTTGAAACCATTTCTACAATGCATTCTCATGTAAACTCTAGATCATTAGCTTTTGATGCTTCCTATTGATCAAGATAAATCTGTTACTGTCAAATAAATCAATTGACTCCACTTGGACTCTGGTTGAGGAATTATGTGCAGTGGATTGCTTTCAATCAGTCAGCATTGTACAGAATGTAAGGTAAATAGGCTTACAGATAAAAGCAGTAAAGACAGTACTCTCGGTATTAGTATTATTGTAACTATTTTGTGCAAGAAATACCGGTGATATCTGGTGCACTATATTCTATATAGTGATGTAGGCCACAGTTACAGGGCTGATTGTCCCTCTATACCTAATAACTGGTTGTGCCATCGGATTCAAGTCAGGACTTTGATTAGACTACTCCAAAACCTTACTTTTCTTTCTTTTGAGCAACTCAGACGTTGACTTGCATGCATGCTTCAGATCATTGCCCTGATGCATAACTCTGCTGCACTTCAGCTTTAGGTCACAAACTGATGGGAGGACATTCTTCAGGATTTTCCTGGTAGAGGGCAGAATTCATGTGTTCCTTCTATTATGGCAAGGGCTTGAAACAGCAATGCAGCATCAAACCATCACACTACCACCACCATGTTTGACTGTTGCTATGATGTTCTTATTATGGAATGCTGTGTAAGAGCAGATGTAACTGGACCCATGTTTTTCAAAAAGTCCACATTTGACCGATCAGTCCACAGAATATTAACACAAACGTCTTGAGGGCCATCAACATGTTTTTTTACTTGTTATTTACATGTTAGTCTGGGTTCTTGTTTGACCTCATTGAAGACTTTTATAGGCCGACCACTGGTTCTCACTATGGTTTGCTAGAGTCCTTAGAAATGGCTTTGTAACCATTTCCAGACTGATAGATGTAAGTTACTTTGTTTAGCACTGTTCTTTCATTTCTTTAGATTGTGGCATCATGTGCTGCTTTTGGAGACCTTTTAGGGTAATTTACTTTGCAAGATTTGTTTAGATTCAACAGGGCAGGCAGTATCCATGCCTGGATATGTAACTATAGGGCAATTACTTTTTCACAGCTGGCCAGGTAGGGTTTATTTCTTTAGGCTTTGACTCCATGCTTGTTGTCCACTGACATACACACGTATACACTTCCTCTTATATGGTGTTCTAATTTTAAGTGGCTAGCCTCTGGTGCTGAAGTATTTCTGTAAAGGTATGAAATGGGATCACCATATTGTCCTGATTCTGTATCCAAGGACAATGAGTTGAGAATATAACAGTTTCTCAAAAAGAACAAACATTTCTTAATGTTGCCTAAGTGACAATTATCAAGCCACAACCCATAATCCTATCTGCGACTCCACATATTCAAGTCTTGCCAGATCCTGTTTCTAAGTCCACATTAAATATTCATATGCATTGCACACAAGTGCAGCTATTTTTATCTTAAGAAATGAAAATATGATTTTTACTTGAAAGTGAAAAGTGAAAAGCTGTTGAGTGGGTTGATTTTTTTCCCTCTTTTTCAAAATAAACATTTATATGTTTTGGAAAGCAGAGCTTGTTGTTGGCGCCACGATACTCAATTACATTAAAAACTCTTGAGCCTCCTATATCTGTATTGTTGAATCTACAAGGCAACTGTGTAAGAAGCAAACATACAGAAGAAAACGGTATTAAGATAAAAATAGGTCCTTTTTAAATCTGAAACAGTAAGAAAATCTATAATATTCTCGCCATATCTTGCATTTTAATTGATTAGTTTGTCCTGAATCTTATAGGTAAATGGAAGATCCAGACTCTCAGCTATTCCAGACACGCAAAGGACACCGCATAGAACAGATGGTAGTAAGATGGCTACGACGGTCACGAGATAATGCATCATGGTAAGCCGAAATTCAGCTACTTTTAGCTGTTGACACAACCGCTTGTATCAGGTTTAATATTGGTCTCTTCAGGCGGAAAGTGGTCTGTTTTCTCTGTGTAATCCCTTGTGATTGTGTTAATTATGTTTATCCTTTCCTGCTTCCTATGTTTGTCAATATAAAGTGGTTATATATATATGCCCAGTCCCAATATAGTATGTTCTCTTGCATCCTCATTGGTGGCATAGTTCTTTGGGAGACCATTTGCCCGCCCCGCTCCTGGTGCCCCGCTACACTTACCTCAATGTAATGAAGAAGCGTCGGCTGGAGGGTGCACCACTGCTGCTAGTTTTTAGCAGCAGCTGGTGAGTTCTTGTGTTCCGACAGGGAGGGGAACACGCATGAAATCAGCGTAGGGGCGTTGCGCAAGTCCAGAAGTCCCTAGCTCTGATGTGGTCTACTAAGCGTTGCTTGTCCTGAAGTAGTATCTTGTGTTTCCAACCTCTGGCTTGTCCTGACCTTCCTTTGTACTATGATGTGGCTGTGTTTGCTTCACCCTGTGTATGACCCGGACCATCTGATTACACGCTCTGGTTTTTGACTCTCTTCCCAGCTGACTATCCGATCTGTGCATGACCTTTGGCTCATCTGACCCTGCGTTCTAGTTTTGCTCTTGGTTTTCCCGCCTGCTAAATTTGTTCTATCTACCTAACAAATATCTGCCTATTCAGGAGCCTCCTCACTGT
>VKOC01029274.1:0-16879 GCA_009364415.1 Spea multiplicata
CCTTAATACCTCCAGTCCCCAGCCTGACAGCTAAGCCCCCCAAATTAACCTCAATCACCCCTCCCTATATGCCCCCATACGCCCCCCAAGTCTAAGTTCCAATTGAAAACGAACAGCACAAAGCATGACGTCATCCATTTTGTGTTGACGTAATTGCGGCTCTGACCTGTGGGAGCGGGACCTCCCCGAGTCCCCATCCTTGTCTCCCCGATCTCTAACCGGATTCCCGGTCCCAGGCTCTCTATCTGCTCCCCTATCCATATCGAGGCCGGACATCTCTCATCCGCACTGCCTGCCGGGAAAGCGAGTCCACTGATTCCTGCCAGACATGAGAGGAAGGGGCTGCCTAACTACAATTCCCAGAAGGCACCGCGACATGCACTGCACCACCTGACAGTAACCAACCCCGGCATGCATCGCGCCGGCTGACAGCAGCCAACCGCGGCAAGCACCGCGCCCGCGGACAGCAACCAACCCCGGCATGCACCGCGGTAGCGGGGAACTACCGCTTCCGGCATGCCTTGCGGTGGCCCTTAAAGGGCCTGTTACTAATTTTTCATTGGCTGATACACATGCGCATGAGTCCTAACTGCCCGCCGTTACATGAGAATGGGTCCACCTTGCGCATGCGCCATTTCTTCCTCCAAGCAGTTCGGGTTGTGGGAAGGGAGCATGTCACACAGGAATTTTGTTAACCCCTAATGATCTGCATACTCCGGTAACCCGCTCACAGAGAAGGCTCCAGGCTCCCTTAGAATGGTTCATAGAAAATATTTCCGTACACTTCATTTTAAGGCTCTCTTTTTGCCCAAATGAAAAATGGCCGCTTGGCAGCTTCCTCCACACCTTGACTTCAGCAGCCGGTTGGGGGCGTGAATTACTGAACTTCCGGTTATAGAAAGGCGAGAATCCGCATTAGCGGTTTATTCGTATGTGGGCGGGGCTGTGAGTAAGTGCACTTCCGGGTACCTGTGGCAGGAGTGAAGGCAGCGCTCAGGTGAGTGACAGACATGCGGGAGGACCGTCTGTGGTGTTGGGCGGGAGGGAGTCGGTATTGGAGGAAGCTGCTTAACGCGTTTCTGTCGGTGACACGAAGCGGCCGGGGAGCCCCGTGTGCGGGCGATAAGTGGAGCAGCGGTACAGGCAAATAATGTTGGTATCCATGTGGTGTATGCTCCCCAGCGGTGTGTGTCTGTAGCGGTGTGTGTGCGTGTGTGTGCGTGTCTGTGGCGGTGTGTGAGTGTCTGTAGCGGCGTGTGAGTGTCTGTAGCGGTGTGCGTGCGTGTCTGGCGGTGTGGGTGCGCGCGTTGTAGCGTGTGTGTGTCTGTAGCGGTGTGGCGTGTGTGCGTGTCTGTGGCGGTGTGCGTGCGTGTCTGGCGGTGTGTGCGCGCGCGTCTGTAGCGGTGCGTGTGTGTCTGTAGCTGTGTGCGCCTGTAGCGGTGTGTGGGGGTGTGTGCGTGTCTGTAGCGGTGTGTGTGCGCGCGTCTGTAGCGGTGTGTGTGTCTGTAGCGGTGTGTGTCTGCGTGTGTGTGTCTGTAGCCGTGTGTCTGTCTGTAGCGGTGGCGGGTTGGCTGCACCTGGCTCTGCGCGTCGGCAGGAGGTAAGCCTATTACTCGGGGCTTTATCTCTGAGGCCGGATTATCGCTCTGTTTATTACGCTGACCCTGCGCCGACAAGGCATTTACAGCTGTGAATCAAGGGACAAATGCAGGAATCCGCCTGCGGGCTGAGGAGGTAGAGGATGGTTATGGTGTGGATTCTGGAGCTTTACTGACCCCTGCCATAACCCCCCCTCCCCCCGGGTATTTGCTGTGTGCACGGCTGCTGTCGGCAGGTCGGCGGCTGGTGTAAGGAATGTGCGGGGCAGAGGTCGCTGATAGCGCGGGGCTGGTCTCTGGAGGTGACATCATTACTCCACACGGACGCAGAGCAGGCGGGGGAGGGGTGTGTGACCCGGCTGGGTCAGGACTGGGGGGGGTGCGCGCGGTGGGGTTAGGCTGGTGGGTGCGGCCAGCTGGGTGGGGTTAGGCTGATGGGTGCGGCCAGCTGGGTGGGGTTAGGCTGGTGGGTGTGTCCAGCTGAGTGGGCGGTGGATTTTAGGCTGGTGGGTGCGGCCCAGCTGAGTGGGCGGTGGGGTTTAGGCTGGTGGGTGCGGCCAGCGGGGTGGAGTTAGGCTGGTGGGTGCGGCCAGCTGGGTGGGCGCGGTGGAGGGGTGTGATGTCACGCCGCGTGTTCATGTGCCCTCTCTTTCGCAGAGCACGATGGCAGAGCCGGGCAGACCTCAGAGGAAGATGTCTCGTACGGGGCTCTCTCTGTATAAAGTGCTGGGCCTGGAGAAGGGGGCCTCGCAGGACGACATTAAGAAGGCGTACAGGTACTGCTGCGCCCCCAGCGCGTCACCATAACGCTCTGCCAGTGGAGGGGGCAGCAGCTGTGGCAGGGAGCACTCTCTCCCTGTCTTCCTCCCTTCTCTCTCGCCCCCCCCTTCTCTCTCGCCCTTACCCTTCTCTCTCGCACCCCCCCTTCTCCTCTTCGCTCGACCCCCTTCTCCTCTCGCTCCCCCCTTCATTCTCGCCCCCCCTTTCTCGCCCCCCTTATCTCTCGCCCCCCCTTCTCTCTCGCCCCCTTCTCCTCGCCACGCGCCCTTCTCTATCGCCCCCCCTTCCTCTCTCGCCCCCCCTTTTCTCGCCCTTTACCTTCTCTCCTCGCTCCACCCCCTTCTCTCTCGCCCCCCTTCTCTCTATCGCCCCCGCTTGCTCATCCTCGCCCCCCCTTCTCTCATCGCCCCTTTTTTAATACCCTTCTCTTCGCCCCCCTTCTCTCATCGCCCCACCTCTCTCTGCCCCCTCTCCTTTCCTGCATCTATCGCGCCCCTTCTCTCTCGCCCCTGCAGAAACCAGGGACTGTGTTTCGAGAGATAGATTACCCTCGCCCCTGCACCTAAGAACGAGAGTATGGACCCACCTGGCGCTATCACCCGGACAAGAACCCCGACAATCCAGAAGCTGCCGAAAAGTTCAAGGAGATCAATAACGCGAACTCTACTCTCACCGACGACAACAAGCGCAGGATCTACGACCAGTACGGCTCCATGGGGCTCTACGTGGCCGAGCAGTTCGGGGAGGAGAGCGTCAAGTATTACTTCCTGATGTCCAAGTGCTGGTTCAAGGTACGGAGCGGGGGGGCGGCTGTGACTGCCTGGGTCCGCGGGGGGGGGGGTCATCGCTGGGGGCCGCTCTGGGCTGACGCTCTGTGTCGTTGCAGGCGCTGGTGATCTGCTGCTCTCTGGTCACCTGCTGTTGCTGCTGCTGTTGCTGCGGGTTCTGCTGCGGCCGCTGTAAGCCCCCCGAGGAGGACGAGTCGTATAAATGCGTCAATCCCGAGGACCTGGAGGCTCAGATCAGGGCAGAGGATGGTGAGGAGGAGCTCTCTGTCCGCGCGGAACGCTCCTAGTGGTGCACCATGCGTGCCGCTGACGTGTTCTGTGTTCCCGACAGGTGATGACGTTATCCACGTGCAGCCGTCCCCCGGACCCCCCGTTCACCCCGAGCCTCCGCGGCAGAATTCCTAACGGGGTTGGTGCGCCAGGATCCGGTGAGTGAAACCTCTGAGTCTCTGCCCTGAGCCGGGCGCATGGCTTGTGGGCGAGGGGGGGGGCGGTATGAGATGAGCCCGTCGGGGGGGTTGATGAGTCGGGCATGCTTGTGTTGGGGGTGCAGCGGTGGGAGGGAGAACTCTTTGTGGGCGGAGTTTGAGCCAGTGATCTAGAACCCGTTTCTATCCCGTTTGCGCAGGTGGCAGCTCCGGTGATTGGCCGCACATCTGCCGGATGGGGAGCTTCTCTCGTGGTCCCTGATTTTTTGCCCAGGAGAGAGTCTGACAGCCGATGCCCATCGCCCATCTCTGCCAATTCTCCATCTCAACCTCTGCCTTCCTTGGCTGGGGGGCAATAAACGTTCCCAGTGCTGGCCCCAGGGGTCCCGCTCTATGCTTGTAATTACCGTTCTCGCGGTTAATGGCTGGAACTTAGTAGGAGAGGATTTAATACCCCAAGCTTTCTGTCCGTTCCTGCCCCGCTTTCACCGCCCTCCTGCCCCCTGCCGGCAGCGCTCACTCACTCACCGTGGATCGTGGACTGGATTCTGCATGGACTGGAGGGCTCTGCTGCCGCTGCCACATTGGGAGCCGCCTACTGACTGTATTTGCCCCCCGGATCTTCCACCTTCTCTCAGTGACGCAGCTTATGGACTTGGAACCCTGCGGGCCGCAGCCCTGCCCATCTAGGAACGTAACTGCCCCCCTGTGGCCCCTCACTGCCCCCTCCGTGGCACATATGTAGAGAATATTTGGGATTTGCTGAGGTGTGATATGTCGCCACCGGGTCTCCGGCGTTCGCGGCCCCGAAGATGACAGCGGCACGGGGTAACGGAGCGGCGGGTAACGCCGATACATAAGGACGTCTGTGCCACGTGGTGCGGAGCTGGAAGGGAGCCGCCTGTGCCACGTGGTGCGGAGCTGGAAGGAGCCGCCGGTGCCACCGATTCCCGTCTGATCCTCTCTGCTTAGAAATCGGTAATGAATCTGCCCTGGAAGCAGCACAATTGCCCTCTTCTAGAGTCCCGCCTGCCCCTGCAGCTCTGCTGATATGTGTCGAGTCACAAAGGACATGTAACGGCACCGCGTGGGCTACGTGTCTGTCACGCATGTGATGCTTCCTCGTGGCACCTGCCCTTTAACCCCCTCCATTCCATTGCAATCTCTGTTCTGCTTAGATTGAGATTTTGGTCCATGAATGCCACGCTATGCCACGGACAGCGAGTGGCCCCATAGCCCGATCATGCCACGGACAGCGAGTGGCCCTTTAGCCCGATCATGCCACGGACAGCGAGTGGCCCCTTAGCCCGATCATGCCACGGACAACGAGTGGCCCCTTAGCCCGATCATGCCACGGACAGCGAGTGGCCCCTAAGCCCTGTTACAGTCCTTTCATAGATACATGAGGACCGCATGTTCGCAGCCGTGGGCCCCTGGCACGGTGGAGTCTGGAGCCGCCGGGGAGACAGCTTCTGCCAAACTTCTCATTTCCTCACCAGCAAGTAGTGCCAAGCTGGGGGGGGGGGGCGTGGCCCCTGCATGGGGCGATTGTAAAGTCCATTTTTATTCTTTACGATGAACGCTCCGGCTTAAAGGAGCCAATAAAAGGACATCTTTACCCAGCCGCTCCCCGTTTGTGTTTCTGCGGCGCGCCCCGGGTGAAGGGACTGCTGGACAAGACCAGCGACTGATTAAGGTTTGAGTCTTTACTCACCGGTTTACCTGTAAACATGAGCTGTAATTGATCGGTTTGCCGGTGCCGTGGGGTTCCGTCTGTTCTGCCCCCGGGCCGGTCTGACCTGGTCCTCTGTGAACAACTTTTGACTGTATGTTAGAGTGTAAGGATGTGTGTGTGTAAGTGTACATAAGTGTTTGAGAGGTTGTATGTGTAAGCGTGTATATGCGTGTGTTTGAGAGGGAGTGTATGTGAGAGGGAGTGTGTGTGTGAGAGGGAGTGTGTGTGTGAGAGGGAGTGTTGTGTGTATGTGTGGTGGTGAGAGGGAGTGTGGTGTGTATGTGTGTGGTGTGAGAGGGAGTGTGGTGTGTATGTGTGTGTGAGAGGAGTGTGTGTGTATGTGTGTGTGTGAGAGGGAGTGTGTGTATGTGTGTGTTTGAGAGGTTGTATGTGTAAGCGTGTGTAAATGTGTGTGTGTGAGAGGGAGTGTAAGCGTGTATGCGTGTAAAGATGTGTGCCACTGCATATATGAATTACCGGACTATACTAATAAAACAGCTAAGCTGAAACTGATCATTCTGGGGCCGTTCTGGGGTAAATATGTGATTTTCGGTCGCCGGCGGGGTTCCCACCAGCGTTCTCGGCGTGGTTGTGTCTTTGTTATTTGTGTGTCATTGTGAGTCAGTGTCACCTGCTGTGTGACAGCTGCTGCCCCCCCCATCCTTATCCAACAGCTAAAAATACACGGGGGAATTCCTTCAGCCCCCCCAACACGTTAACACTCTGCAGAGCACGGGCTGGGGTAATAATACCCGCCGGGGCGAGTAACGGAAGCTCTCCAGCACCTAACGGGTTAATGGGACCCTCTCCCGGAGGATGTGATATGAAGTTCCAAACATAGACAGGCGTCAGAGGCTGTGCGAGTCCAGAGAGCTCCGTGTACTGAGTGAGAGAGCGGTGCGGAGAGCAGGGAGCGCGTACCCAGCTGAGTGTGAGCAGGGCCCAGAACCGTGAGTGACAGAGTGTGAGCGGGGTCCAGAACACTGAGTGACACTGACCGTGAGCGGGGTCCAGAACACTGAGCCACACTGACTGTGAGCGGGGTCTAGAACAGTGAGTGACACTGGGTGTGAGTGGGGTCTAACACAGTGAATGACACTGCGTGTGAGTGGAACAGTAAGTGTAGCGGAGTCTAGAAGAGCGAGTGTACGTAGTGTGGACCAGCAAGTGTGAGCTGAGTATAGTCTCTGCCACCCCGCCAACACTCAGAGGTGATGAATTTTGCCGTGGGCTTCAAGTCTCTGGCGGGCGACACGCAGACCATGGACAACCTGGAGAAGCAGCTGATTTGCCCCATCTGCCTGGAGATGTTCACCAAACCCGTGGTGATCCTGCCGTGCCAACACAACCTGTGCCGCAAATGTGCCAACGACATCTTCCAGGTACTGGCTACCCGCCCACTGACTATTACACCACCCACTGACTATCACACCGCCCACCGACCCCACCCACTGACTATTACACGCCCCACCGACACACCACATCATGTACCTTATCACACCGACCCACCTGACTATCACACCACCCACCGACACCACACCGCTGGACTCATCACACCGGCCCATCCGACCCCACCCACTGACTATTACACCGACCCACCGACCCCCACCCCACTCGTACTATTACACCGCCCACCGACCCACCATGACTATCTACCACCGCCCCCACCGACACACCACACTGACTATTACACCGCCCCCACCGACACCCCACACACTGCACTATCACACCGCCCACCGACCCCACCCACTGACTATTACACCGCCCCCACTGACACCACCCAAACACCACACACTGTGACTATCACACCGAACCCACCGACACCACCCACTGACTATTACACCGCCCACCGACACCACCCACTGACTATTACACCGACCCACCGACACCACACCGCTGATCTGTCCACACCGGCCACCGCATCTCTCCACTGACTATTCATACCGCCACCGACACCACCCACCCCGACTTAGTTACACCGCCCACCAACACCACACGGCTGATATCTACACCGCCCACTAATCCTACACGCTGACTATTTACATCCGCCGCCACCGACCCCACCCACTGACTATTGTACACCGCCACCGACACCACCCAACACCACACACTGACTATCACACCGCCCACCGACAACCACCCCAAAAACTGACTATCACACCGTGCCACCGGACACCACCCACTGACTCATTACACCGCCCACCGACCACCCACACCTGACTTATTACACGCCCCACCGACCACCACACACTGACTATTACACCGCCACCGACGCCCCACCCACTGACTATTACACCGCCCCACCGAACACCACACGCTGACTATCACCACGAACACGACACACCCACTTTACTACCACACCGCCCACCGCAAAACCACCCAACACCACACACCGCCCACCGACACCACCACCTCACTATTACCCGCTCACTGACCACCAGCACGCGTCCTGATATTACACCGCCCAGCCGACACCCACACACTGACTATCACACCGACACCACACACTGACTATCACACCGCCCACCGCACCAGTGACTGATCTGCTCTCCAGGCCTCCAACCCCCTGTGGCAGTCTCGTGGCTCCAGCACTGTGTCGTCAGGGGGGCGCTTCCGTTGTCCATCATGCCGTCATGAGGTGGTCCTGGACCGGCATGGCGTTTACGGGCTTCAGAGGAACCTCCTGGTGGAAAATATTATAGACATTTACAAGCAGGAGTCGTCCAGGTGAGGAGATCTCTGCTGCTCGTCAATAGCCGCAAGGCTAGGGTGGAGGTTACACGTTATAGATCCCTGGGCGATCTCCTCGTAGAGTATTGTGATCAGTTCTATAGACTGGATCTCCAGGAGGACACAAAGAGCTGGTGATCCCACTTTATAGATCCCTGGGGTCGGGGGGGGGTCTTTCAGTACCTGCTACCTTCTATATCCGGGGATATTCAGTGAATGTGAGGCTCCTGAGATCCATGTGTTGGCCCCATTGTGTGGCCTTTTACGTTCCGTCTCTTCCAGGCCCCTGAACACCAAATCTGAGCAGCACCTGATGTGCGAGGAGCACGAGGACGAGAAGATCAACATCTACTGCCTGAGCTGCGAGACCCCCACCTGCTCCATGTGCAAAGTGTTCGGGGCCCACAAGGACTGCGAGGTGGCCCCTCTGTCCAGCATCTACAAGAGGCAGAAGGTACGGGGGATGCTGGGTCTCAAGGAACCCTGCCTATAGTGAGCTCAGCTCTGTGGTAGGAGGGGGGTTCCTGCCTGTAGTGAGCTCTGTGCTGTGTCAGTGGGTGATGCCCAGGGGTTGCTGCTTGTAGTGAGCTCGGTGCCGTGTCAGGGGGTGATGCCCAGGGGTTCCTGCCTATAGTGAGCTCAGCTCTGTGGTAGGAGGGGGGTTCCTGCCTGTAGTGAGCTCTGTGCTGTGTCAGTGGGTGATGCCCAGGGGTTGCTGCTTGTAGTGAGCTCGGTGCCGTGTCAGGGGGTGATGCCCAGGGGTTCCTGCCTATAGTGAGCTCGTGCTGTGTCAGGGGTGATGCCCAGGGGTTGCCTGCCTGTAGTGAGCTGCTGTGCCTGTGTCAGTGGGTGATGCCAGGGGTTTCCTGCTGTAGTGAGCTTGGTGCTGTGTCAGTGGGTGATGCCCAGGGGTTCCTACCTGTAGTGAGCTCGGTGCTGTGTCAGGGGATGATGCCCAGGGGTTCCTGCCTGTAGTGAGCTCGGCGCTGTGTCTCTGCAGAGTGATCTCAGTGATGGGATTGCAATGCTTGTTGCCGGAAATGACCGGATTCAGGCGATTATCACCCAGATGGAGGAGATCTGCAAGAGCATAGAGGTGAGCGGAGGTTACCGTATCCCCCGTGTCGGCATGTTCCGTGTTTCCCTGTGTCCCGTGTCTTCTGTCCCGTGAGTCCCGTGTCTTCTGTCCCGTGTCTTCTGTCCTGTGTCTGGTGTGTCCCGTGTCTCCTGTCCCGTGAGTCCCGTGTCTTCTGTCCCCGGTGTCTTCTGTCCTGTGTCTGGTGTGTCCGCGTGTCTCCTGTCCTGTGAGTCACGTCTCCTGTCCCGTGTTCCTGTCCCGTGAAGTCCAGTGTCTCCTGTCCCGTGTCTGGTGTGTCCCGTGTCTCCTGTCCCGTGAGTCCCGTCTTCTGTCCCCGTGTCTTTTGTCCCGTGAGTTCCGTGTCTTCTGTCCTGTGTCTGGTGTGTCCCGTGTCTCCTGTCCCGTGTTCTCACGTGTTCTCTCTTCGTGGCAGGATAACAGCCGCAGACAGAGGCAGCTCCTGAGCCAGAAGTTTGACTCTCTGTACAACATCCTGGAGGAGAGGAAGAAGGAGCTCCTGCAGAGCATCGCACGGCAGCAGGAGGAGAAGCTGCAGAGCGTTCGTGGCCAGATCCGCAAACACGGGGACCACCTGGAGGTCACCTCAAAACTGGTGGAAACCTCCATCCAGTCCATGGAGGAGCCTCAGATGGCCGTCTTCCTGCAGGTGCCACACCATTAACACGCATCGCCACCTGTGTAGGACTACGGGGGGCGGCTCTGACATCATACTGTCATGTATAAAGTGGGGGCGTGGCTCTGACACCATACTCATGTATAAAGGGGGGTATCTGACTTCATTCTTTGATGGATTAAGTGGGGGTGGGGCTTTGACATCATTATCTCTTGCATAAAATGGGGGTGTGGCTCTGACATCATTCTGTGAGGTATGGAGTGGGGGGTGTGGCTCTAATGTGCTCAAAATGTCTTTTTCCCTCTCTCAGCACGCCAAGGAGCTGATAAAAAAGTGAGTATTACTTCTTACTGAACTCCCTTCCCTGGGGTATTATGTCTTACTCAACCCAGATAGGGGATATGTACTGCCCCTCCCTGGGATATTATTTCTTACTCAACCCAGATAGGGGATATGTACTGCCCCTCCCTGGGGTATTTTTTCTTACTGACCCCCAATGAAGGGGTTAACATACCTAGTATATGCCCCATAGTCTTGGCAGCTCTGGCATTTGTCTGCTTCTCGTGTCTGCAGGATCACCGATATGTCCAAAGTGTCCACCATAGATCGGCCAGAACCTGGCTATGAGAACATGGACCACTTCAGTGTCAACGTGGATCACGTGTCGGAGATGCTGAGGACGATCGACTTCCACACAGGTGACAGACAGGAGCAGTTTGTATAGAATGAGGTCATCATAGTGGCTAGTGATGTCACTCCCCTCACAGCCAATAGATGGCATTTTCATTCTCAGGATGGCCCTCAGCTGAGGGTCACGGAAATGTCTCCTCCAGTGTAGGTGGTGAGCAGGAAAAGGATGGCACCCCATGGGGCAAAATTTTTAGCACAAGTCCTTCTGCCCCTGATGCTGGCCGCTCTGTGTGATAGATGCCCCCCTGTTGCGTATCATGGCCTGTTCTGCCCCTGATGGTGGCCGCTCTGTGTTATAGGTGCACCCGGCGAAGAAGAGGAGGATTCACTGGAAACAGAGGAAGGTGAAACGGTTCTGGAAGAAGAGAGACCAGAACCTGCAGACGGTGAGAACCCGAAAGACATCTTACCCACAGAGCTCGGGGCCATGTACAAAGAAAGGGCCACGGAGTAAAGGCCCAGAGAGAAAGAAGGGCCACAGAGAAGGCAGGGAGAGACATATGGAAGAGTAATTGGGGGGGGGTGAGGGTGCTCAGAGCGTGCGTGTGGAGTGTGACACGTGAGAAACGTGAGACTCAGGGACTGATGGATCACAAGTCAGAAATTGGGGGGTTAATGCCAAAAACAGGAAGCAAACAGGGGGCTGGAAGAGGGAGCCGGGGGACAAACACATGCAGGGCAGACAGCACCCCTGGGGGCCGGTATGGGCAGTATGGCAGCCGTGGGGGGTATGAGGTCACTCTGTCTAAGAATTTTTCTTCTCTCTCCAAGACGTGGGGTCCAGACAGAAGACGCCTCAACATGGTGAGTGTGTCCTGGGGGCCCGGGGGGGCGCCGGGGTGACTTTATATATATAATCTTTCATCGCATTATTTCTGTTCTTCTCAGTTCACTGAAGCCCGGAGGCCACGTGTCCCACCAGCGGGCAGCAGCGCCCCTCACCTGCTCGCCCCTCACCTGCTCGCCCCTCCAGAGAGCGCAACGCCCCAAACGACTCATTACCCCCTGCTGAGATCTGTCATGAATATTATGCACAATAAATAATCACATGAAACATGTCTCCCTCCTGCCTGTCGCCCTGCAGTGGGCGGGGCCGACTCCGTGTCCCATATCTCCCTCCTGAGTGCATCGTCCTGCAGTGGGCGGGGCCGACTCCATGTCCCATAACTCCCTCCTGTCTGCGTCTCCATGCAGTAGGAGGGGCCTACTCCATATCCCAAAACTCCCTCCTGTCAGTGTCACCCTACAGTGGGAGGGGCAACACAGACAGGCATATTGTTGATTGGCCCGGGTAAAGAGCTGCCCTACAGTATGGGGGATGTATAACTGACTAATGGGTTCCTTTCTATAAGTCTATACATCCCACATACTGCAGGGCAGCTCTTTATCGGGGCCGGTCAGCAATATGTATAAATTATACGTGTTGAGGTAAACATGGCTGACATGGTCACCCCGTGTTCCATAAATAACTGGGATCAGTTGTGGCGGTAGTAGATTTATCATTCTGCCCTTCGGATCCGATCTATTGGCCCCGGGGGTGCTGCTGCCTGTACATTATATCCGCTCTCTCTGCGCGTCACCCGCTAATCTGTTTATCCCCATACCAGCGCATTCCAGCAGCTGGCCGGGGGATGGGCACGTGGCGCTTCCCGTGCATGAGTGCGTGGATACAGGGCGCAGCCGCCAGTGGGGAGAGGTTAAGGCAGTGTAGGGACACAGACAGACCGACCTGTTCTTGAGACCCCAAACCGCAGTCAGTAATATGTATTCCCTATAGATGGGAACTGTCAGGGTCTTTACCCCAGTCTCCGGGTCTTGGGGCAAATGGGAAGGTTTTTGGCCCCAGTCTCAGGGTACAGGGGCAATTTCTCACCTGTATCGGCAGAGGACGAGCTGCTGCGGTGGGATCGTATCCGTCGGCATCAATGGTTGGAGGCTCTTTAATGGGAACAGCACTACCAGGGTAATCCCAACCAGCGAGGACATGTACCGGTTCCAGCTGGGGACACGGAGGGCCAGCATGACCGGGCTGGCTGTAAATTGCCCAATGTATCTATAGCGACCCTCGCATAAGGATTATGTAATCCGTTACCCCTCCCAAGGGGCATTCTGATATCTGTATGTGTGTTTGTGTGTAGTATATATAAAGTTGCGGTGGTGAACTTTGGCCGTGTTTCTGTCAGCTTCCTGTTCCAGGTTATTCCACAGTAAGCGCGTCTGAGGAGAAGTCACGGTTCTGAGCTCAGCTCCCTTTTTCTTACACACAGGCCTTGGAAGTATAGCTCTGTAAGGCATTGGTGTAAATGCGTTAGTAAATACCGGTACTTTCACCGATGTGAGTTCTGTTTCATGGTGGTGTAAATGCGTTAGTAAATACCGGTACTTTCACCGATGTGAGTTCTGTTTCATGGTGGTGTAAATGCGTTAGTTAATACGGGTACTTTCACGGATGTGAGTTCTGTTTCTTTGTGGTGTAAATGCGTTAGTAAATACCGGTACTTTCACCGATGTAAGTTCTGTTTCATGGTGGTGTAAATGCGTTAGTAAATACCGGTACTTTCACCGATGTAAGTTCTGTTTCATGGTGGTGTAAGTTATTTTCATGTCCGTGAGGTGAAATGAGCCTGGCTAGCTAGGCCTTTGCTTTCTGTCATGGACGCCGGTCACTTGTATGCATGGTAGTTTGAGAATGTGTACAAACAACGTTCTAATAAATGCTCCTAATTCTGTATATTTTGCAGTTTTACAAAAGTAAAAGTAAAAAAAGATGAAAAGAGAAATCAAAAATTAAAAAGTCTCAGTAAGAGTCCCAACAGCACCCTTGCTTCCTGGGATTTTATTTAAATTGTTTCGCTGTCTGGCAAACCTTGCACTAGCAACACATTGTGAGGGCAGAACCGTAAGAAGACTCCCGGAAAGAGTGGAAGCATCATACTCGTTACCTCGTCCGCTATCTCACACTGAAGAAAGGAGGCCTGGTCCACCATGCAGCAGTCAGAGGGACAAGGGAGCTCAGCAGTCATTCCTCAGCACACGAAGCATGCCGGGGACCAGGGCACGACGCTCAAGCTCTAGAGTAATCAATCTGATCTGACATCAGCTGGTGCTGGAGCGGCCAGGTCTAATCGCATTACTTCTACACCTGTCGTCCACTAGTGCTGCAGCCATCAAGGCTTGTGCAATAATGGAAGCTGCAGAGGATGAGTATAGGGAGGCAAGCCCACTGATGGACACCCATTCCTGCCTGGGCTGGGTATCTGAGTTAGAGGGGCTGGTCCAAATAGAGATGATGTGGGATGACAGATACAGGGCGTATGCAGCCCAGGTGTGTTCGTGTCTGGAGGGTACAGAGCCCACGGAGGGCTATGACTTTGACAATTATGGGATAGTCTCCAGAAGGATCCGGACTTTGGCAGTACAGCGAAGTGGCGGATTCAGGACATCCGGTATCTCAGAGAGTTGGACCTCCTTGCTGCACTCGGACTGGGAGGTCCAGGAGGATGTTAACCCAGGGGGGTGGATAAGACAGCGGTCTCCACACCTGAGTGCTTGGAATGCTGGGCAGTCTGCCCAGATCTCTTAGACCCAGCTGAAGTGCTGGCATCAGGGCAGAGCGCTGATGGCTTCTGCCCCACATCTGCAATGGCTACAGGGATCCAGGGGGATGTGGCAGCAGGGAGGTGGGACAGCCGGTCCGTCTTCCCAGCGGCAGAACCCAATGCTGGGACTGGAAGAATCTGAACTCCCTCCCAGGGAGAGGATGACATTTCTTCCTAGCGGCAGGACAAGTCCAGGACCTGAGAGGACACCTGGTTAATCTCTTTTTGAGGGGGGAGAAACCCCCCATGGGATATGCCTGGGCTTTTCCTTCCCTCCCCGGCCAAAAGGCCTGCAGGAGGGCCGGATCTACTGGATTCCAGTTTCATCTTCACTGCAGTGCAGTGCTCACGTTTTCAAAAGCCGTGAATCAGTCCTAGTTCATGGGCACACATGCTAAAAACATGGATAGATAAATAAATAAAGTGTCCGGCCACCGTTGAGCGGCCAATTAAAAAAAAAATGAAGTCATACACACTGCCCCATAAGGGTCTAGGAGTGGAGTGCTTCAGTAGCGGGCCTTCCGTGCTAGTTCATGCTCAATCTTCATCAACATAAGTGCAAGGTTGTGAAGACGGCTACCAGATGAGAATACGACACCTTGGGCTCCATGCTACCTCGACCCTAGGGCGAGAGGATCAAGCTTCCCCCCCCTACCACTAGGGTACTACACTGGATCTTAGGCAAAAGGCAGAGAAGTGATGTTTAAGTCACCCTGTACCTGATTAGCCTGAGTCCTGCCTGTCTGACCAATATTAGGTATGGGGTATGGGTAACGCATGGCACAGTGCAGGATGTAGTGCCAGGCTTGGGGTGTGGGTAACACGGAATAATGTGCAGGAAGCGGTGCCAGGCTCAGGGTGTTGGTAACACACAGATTAATGTGCAGGAAGTGGTGCCAGGCGCGGGGTGTGGGTGACGCGTGGCATAATGTGCAGTATCCTTTGTCAGGCGCGGGGTGTGGGTAATACATGGCATAGTGTGCAGAATGTGGTGCCAGGCGTGGGGTGTGGGTAACATGGCATAGTGTGCAGGAAGCGATGCCAGGCGCGGGGTGTGGGAAACACGCGGCATAGTGTGCAGGAAGCGATGCCAGGCGCGGGGTGTGGGAAACACGTGGCATAGTGTGCAGGAAGCGGTGCCAGGCGCAGGATGCATGCTTTGTGTCGGATTATCCCGTTCTGTGACCCGCCAGGAATAAAACACACCAAACCAGGCAAGGTCAACAAGGCTTTATTTACACCGGGGTAAAGCTGGAGACAGTTTGCCCAGGGCCAGCTGATTCTTTTTCAATTCTAGAACGTTTGGGGGGTCATTTTACTGCGGGGGTCCTCGGCTAATCCGTGCCGGGATTCCCTCATAGCGATACAGTGTATGACGGGAGCATGGTTACTTTGGACATTGTTTAATTCGAGATCCGAGAGATCGCAGCTTCTGCTGGATCCAGAGCGCTGGGTAGGAGGGTTTGATGTAATGGAGGGCAGTGGTTATGGATCGGGCCCAGCTCCATGAGAATGGAAAACTGCACAGGACGGGTAAAGGGGTCCCTGAGAGCAGCTCCCTGGCCGTGGAATGTAGCCCTGGTGGTCTCTGCGACTCTAGAAAGGTCATGATGGAACTAAGGAGGGTCCGGACAGATCCTCCATTCTCTTCTAAAGGCAACCAGTCCTTACATCGTAACGGACCGGCGTTCTCCTAGAACTCCTGCCAATAAGCCACCATTAAGGAAAAAGACGAGACCCCCGAGGGGCGCAAATAACAGCAGGAGACTTGCGTGATTAGAGCGATGTAATTTGGGACAGATACACCAGGAGATACCCCACACCTCAGACCCTCCCTCCTGTCCCTGCGAGTCTATGAGGTGCGTCCGACCCCAGCCGATGCCATCCTGTGCTAAGTCTTGGTTGCATAGGGGTCGTTCCCACCATTGCCGGTAGGGAGAGTGAGGCTGCTTGGGACCGAGGAGCAATGTCTGCTCCTGGAGCTGTCACTTCCCCACCGAGTCGAAGATGATGCGGTTCTGTTCCGCCTGCTTATTCTGGTTCTGAGTTTTGGCGATCTCTATCATGTGCCTGAGAATGTGGAAAGTGAGGTCAATGGAGATCGGGGGGTCCTCTCTCTTCAGTCGGTCGGAAAACATCTCCAGGAGGGTCTTGGGTGACTCGTTGGGACTGGTCTCCTGAAACAGAGTCCCCAGGAAGCTGAGGACAGGACCGAGCTCCTGAGGGGGGACCCGACGTTCTGATGAGAGGGAACCCAGCCTCAGCTGGACCTGAGGATCACCTTCCGCCTCCTGCTGGAACTTCTCCTTCAGGAAGTAGAGCAGAGCCTGGGCACTGTCCTCACTCAGCACCCCGCTCAGGCTGAGCCGAGGAACCTCAAAGACGCCCCTGTCTAACGGTCGGGCGCCAGCCGGGGCTGACAGGAGTAAGTAGCAGGTAAGTAGCAGCAGGGGGGCCGTCTTCATGTTATACGGTTCTCGACGACCTGGAAAGAGGAATGAGCAGTTGGGTGAGAGGAGAACATGGTACGAACACGGGGGAAAACACGGTACAGGAATACTGCAGGTAGGTGCGGTGAGTGAATGAAGACACGATGGGGGGGGGTGACTCACAGGCTCACCGGCAAGAAATCTAGACTCTGAAAATCTAGAATCTCATCGGCCCCCGTCTAGTCGCCCGTTTCTCCTGCTGTAAAGACTCAAACCTTAATCAGCTGTTGGTCTCGTCTTAGATTCAGGAGCCGTATGTCTATCCCATGCATGTTTAAATCCCCTCACTGTATTACCCTCTACCACTTCTGCTGGGAGGCTGTTCCACTT
>VKOC01029276.1:0-28701 GCA_009364415.1 Spea multiplicata
GTACTACCCAGCTTAATATGTATAGGTTTCAAATGAAAGCCCTACTTGTGCTGAAAAAAACAATATATGATTTGTGTGGGTGCACTAATTGATAAGAGAGAAATTACAGTTGAAGTAAGACATAGCAAAAACACAAAAATGGCTCCGGTCCTTTAGCGACACCTTAGTATTTTTCAGACCTCGTCATAACAGAGCAAATATTGTAATAATTATGGTTTTTTTTTTATTAATAATTTGTATTTTTTTATTATTACCCCACTTTCTATGGCAGAGTAATCCAGTAGCTGCCTTAATGATCAGATTACTCCTATTTTTAACTCTTTCAATGCTGGTGCTCCAGATTATTATTTATTGTTTTATATAGCGTCATCAAATTCCGTAGCTGTCAGGGTCCTGCCTCAATCCCCCCCGTGGCAGGAGGGGTCTCCGTCCGATGGCGGAGTTGCGGGGCATCCGGGGCTTCGTCAGCGTACCACACGGCTTGGTTGTACGACCAACGGACCACTCCAGCCTACGTTAGGCCACATCCACGGAAGAGGATAGAAGGAGATCATTGGAAGAGCGGAGAGACCGGTTAGGAGTGTATTTAGAGATGAGTGAGGAGATGTAGGAAGGGGAACCGCTGTGAAGGGCTTTGAAAGTAAGAGTAAGGATTTTTAAATGAATCCTGAAGCACACAAGCAGCCAATGAAGACACCGACAGAGGGCAGAGATGTTAGTGAAGCAATTGGAGAGAAAGATAAGTCTGGAAGCAGCATTCATGGTGGATTGCAGAGGGGTGAGATGGTTAAGAGGGAGACCAGCTAAGACTGAGTTACACTAATCAAAGCGGGAGATAATAAGGGCATGGAAGAGAGACTTAGTTGCATCCTGTGTTAGGAAGGGACGGATGTGGGCAATGTTTTTAAGAAGGAGATGGCAGATTTTAGAAACTGACTGAATGTGGAGGTGAACAACAGGTCGGAGTCAAGGATGACACCAAGACAGTTGGCATGACGAGACAGGGAAATGATAGCACCATTAACATTGAGGGAAACTGATGGGGAAATCTTAGCATTGGAGGGAGGGAAGATGAGAAGTTCTGGTTTTGGAGAGATTGAGTTTCAGGAAATGTGCAGACATCCAGGTAGAGACAGAGGCAAGACAGTTAGTTACATGATCTAAGACAGAAGGAGAGGGATCAGGAGAGGATAGATAGATCTGAGTGTCATCAGCATACAGGTGGTAGCGAAAGCCAAAGGATATGATCAGTTTGCCAAGTGAGGAAGTGTAGAGAGAGAGAGAGAATAGAAAGGGTCCTAGAACTGAGCCCTGTGGTACCCCCACTGAGAGGGAGAGGGGAAGTGTTACTGGAGACAGAGACGCTGAAGGTACGATCAGAGAGGTAGGAAGTGAACCAGGAGAGAGCAGAGTCACGGAAACCAAGAACATGTATAGTTTGAAGGAGAAGAGGGTGGTCCACAGTGTCAAAAGCAGCAGAGAGGTCCAGTTGGATTAGCATGGAGTAGTGGCCACTTATGTGGAGAAAAATATATGGATCTGGCTAGCTGTATAAGCAATATGAGTAGATCTGGCTATACAGATGTGAAATATATTCGGATCGAGCTGTATAAATGTGAAATATGCAAGGGTCCAGCTGTACAGATGTGAAATATGCAAGTATAAAGCTGTATAGACAGGGGCAGACTGGGACCATCTAGGACCCTAGGCAACAAAAAAGTCATGGGCCCCAGTAGTGAAGCCCCTCCCTTAGCCACAATCATGACCATGCCTTTTGCTGGTTAAGCCCCTCCCTTGCGGTTATACCTCCTCATGTCTAGTTTTCATCATTTATAGTAATAAAAAAAGATAATGTCTTGGCAAACCTATCTATGATTTATGACTATGATGGCATAACTTGAATGATTTTATACTGAGCTAGACACTTATGGTGGTACAGTATAACTGCCATCACTAAATACTGTGCTAGACATTGACGGTGGTACATCATAACTTCCATTACTATGTACTGAGCCAGACATTGATTGTGGTACAGCATAACTTCCATTAATATATACTGAGCCAGACATTGAGGGTGGTATAGCATAACTGCCATTGCTATTTACTGAGCCAGACACTGATGGTGGTACCACAATCAGGGCCTGGCTCAGTATCACCATCAGAAGGCCATATTACACAAGCTTCATGCTTTCTAACACTCATAACCCTTCCTGTGTCTCTGTCTCCACTCCTGCAGCTCCTCTAAGTCTTAGTCTGTTTGGGCTCCTCCTGCTTTTCTTTTTCTTACTTTGCTATCTTCTTTAAGAAATGGCCTTCTGGTCAGGCAGTGGGCATGGCTTCAGTGCTGAGTGCTGGGATATGACATCAAAGCCAATGCTTATTGCAGGGGAGTATATAAACAGATGCTCCGCTGCCTTGACTTTGGGCTGGTTTGAGGGAGATCCATGATCTCCCTAATCGGCCCTGCTCCTGCAAACCCGGACTGCGAATGAAAAGCAGCCCTGAAATATTTGGATGCCAACCACATATGCCTGTGCCATCCCTGACCCCAAACACTTAACTTAGCTACTCACTAACTTACTCATTCGTGCAAGAATCTCGCGGTATAGATATGAAATAAGCATGGATCCATCTGTATGGATGTGAAATATGCAATGCTCTGGCTGTACAGATGTGAAACATGAAAGGATCTGGTTGTTTAGATGTGAAATAAGCGTAGCTTTGAATCTTTAAATCTGCTTTTTTATTTTATAACGTATACTGTAACAATGAAATTGTTATACGGTAAATATGTCTACATATCTTAATGCAGTGTCCAATCTCTCCTTAATAAAATATATTAAACAAACGATGCATAGGTTCAGCTGCATTTATGTGAAATATGCACACATCTGGAAGGATCCTATATGTTAAATATGCAGAGATCTCATGCATCTGTAAGCGAGAAAGCGGATACACGTTTTGCTCTGTCCCATTGTAAGAACACAAAAATAGCCCTGGTCCTGATCTATGACCCTGACTATGATAACTGTAATTGTGTGGCATGTAAACTTCTACATTGCAAAGCTATTTTGAGAAGGGCCCTCCTACATTGTTTGTGTAAATCCATATTGTTTTTCACTACTTATTCATGTCATGTTTACCCATTGTACAGTTGCACAAAATCTGCTTCTATATAAATCAATAAATAATAATTCAAAAAAGCATCTAAGGAACCAGGTTTGCTTCACTGATACATGAAAACATTGGTGCGTTTTTTTACCTTCATGTTTTAGTAAGCTTGCCCACGTAGTTAAAAAAACAAAAGGTAAACTTTACTACCACGTAATGATATTGTAATAAAATGTATCACAAAAATCCCTTACAATAAGAACGCGATGGATGCCGACATTACCAAATGTCATTTTAAATTAAACCTATTATCATGGTTATTAAAGCCTTTCGATGTAGCTTCAAACCCATGTGATAACGAAAAGGTTAATTCTAACGGAAGAGCCTAATCTATAAACTTCGCCTTCGTGTGAGCACAACAACGCTTCCTATAGCATATATATACGAAAAAGGGGAGGGAAACGATTGAAAGGAAAAGGAGGAGGAAGAACGAAAAGAGGACGGATAGGAAGAGGAAAGGATAGCAGGAGGAAATCACAACCAACAGCCACCCACCCCCTTCCCTCCCGATAGACCTGAGTGCATGATCCCAGATTATGCTATCCCCAGTTCGTTTCCTAATATTGTCCCTCTCAAATACCAGGAACATCTACGTTCTACCAGCATAGCCTAGTATAGGGACCGTATTCTCAAGAAAACAGGGAGAAACGAAAAAAAGGTGGGCTGGGGCCCAAAAATATTGCACCAGATCCTTTCGTGTATCAAAGAGGTACTTGCAACATAAGGACCCCTGTGTAACCCGTGTCAAAAACATGGGGAACTAAATTACACGAGGTAAGGGTACAACATATCCTCTGTATAATTAGACACGATTGCTGGTTGCCAACCACCTTCTTCCCTCCGGTGTATTGTATGTACTTCTGTTGTCGTTTTTCTTATTACGAGGCGCAGACAGGGACACAGTCTCACTCGAGGCAAGCTCTCTGTCCTGTGCACTTCTGCGTGACCTGGGTGATAACAGTGCCTTTTTTTTTTGCTTCGATGCCAGAGTTGATTTCCATTTTTATAAAGAAAGGAAACCCCGATTCCATACTGGCAAATGTAGATAAGATGGAAGCTGTTGACAAGCGTTTTGCATGTCAATAGTCGCACATTGATTTCTCACTACACTGTTTAGAGAATTCTATATAAAATCAGAAACCTTGTTAGGCGTTTTTAATATATATATATATATATATTTATATATATATATATATATATATATATATATATATATATAATTGAACTAGTGTCTTCTCATTATTTTGGTTACTGTAGTCTTACAGGACATTGCTATATACAGTCCTGTAGTAATCATATGTTTATCTCATTCTCTACTTCAGTTCTGTAATGGGAAATATAGTAGGTATGTTGTTTTTGCAGAAGTTCAGCGCATCATGTACAACTGAGGCCTGTTCGTGTATTTAGTTGCCACCTAGAAAGCTTGAATAATAATTTATAGGTGTTCATTATAATACAAATGATTATTTCTGTAACCTATAAATGGAGATTTTTTTAAATGAATGCAGATGTGTAAATATATTTGTGGTTTTTCCTAACATGATTGGTTGTAGAAAGGGTCATACTAATATTCTTGTGCCAAAATTACATGTAGTGAGTGCTGAGACCAAAGAACCTGCCATGTAAATCAAGATAGTCTCTAAATATCTAGATTGTAAGGGTATGAGCAGGCTCTCTTTGTATCAGTTGGTCTTAATCTGTCCGTTCTAGTTTTTGTCATGCTCTATGAATATACATATTGTAAGAAGCAATATGTGATTTGGTGCTAGTTAAATAAGATTTAAGAGTTAAAATTGTCCTTAGTTATGCCAAAAGTTTAAAACACAAATTCTCAGTTAATTGAATAACCCCAAAGCACCACTGTTCTTTAGATATGGTTTTTATTAAAATGCTTATGATGGCTGGAGTGTCCCTTTAAGAATTAATATGGCAAACCCTGATTTGTACTGTGCACCCTTTTTGTTAACTTTATTTATTTGTAAAGCTGTGAAATTGTGGAAAAAGCTGGTGGTGCTATTTTACATTTATATTTTATGTATGTTTGTATGTGAGCATGAATGTCTGTTGAAAAATGGATCTACGCGACTTAGACTGGGTCCAAGCATCTCCAAAACCGCAGTTCTTGTGGGGTGTTCCTATCAAAAGCGTTCAAAGGAAGGAAGGGTGGTGAACCAGCTACAGGGGTCATGGTTGGCCAAGACTCATTGATGCACGTGAAAGCTGGCAGTGTGGGAGAGCCACAAGAAAATCTACAGGTGAGAGTAGGAATGAGTATCTGTGAATGAGTATCTGTGAATGAGTATGTATTTATATATACTCACTGGTCACTTTATTAGGTACACCTGTTCTATTGCTTGTTAACACAAATAGCTAATCAGTTAATCACATGGCAGCAACTCAGTGCATTAAGGCATGTGGACATGGTTAAGACAACTTGCTAAAGTTCGCACCGAGCATCAGAATGGGGAAGAAAGGGGATTTAAGTGACTTTAAACATGGCATGGCTGTTGGTGCCAGACAGGCTGGTCTGAGTATTTCAGAAACTGCTTATCTACTGGGATTTTCACACACAACCATCTCTAGGTTTTACAGAGAATGGTCCGAAAAAGAGAAAACATCCAGTGAGCTGTGGTTTTGTGGACGAAAATGCCTTGATGTCAGAGGAGAATGTGCAGACTGTTTCAAGGTGACAGAAAGGCAACAGTAACTTAAATAACTACTTGTTACAACCAAGGTATGCAGAATACCATCTCTGAACACACAACATGTTGAACCTTGAAGCAGATGAGCTACAGTAGCAGAAGGCCACACTGGGTGCCACTCCTGTCGGCTAAGAACAGATACTGAGGCTACAATTCGCACAGGCTGACCAAAATGGGAGAATGGAAGACTGGAAGAATGTTGCCTGGTTTGATGAGTCTCGATTTCAGCTGCAACATTCAGATGGCTGGATCAGACTGTTCTGAATGAATGCATGGATCTATCCTGCCTTGTATCTACGGTTCAGGCTGTAGGTAGTGGTGTAATGGTGTGGGGGGCATTTTCTTGGCACCTTAGTACCAGTTGAACATCATTTAAGATTGAAATCATGGATGTGCAGCCGACAAATCTGCAGTTACTGTGTGATGCCACCAAGTTCATATAGACCAAAATCTCTGAGGCATGTTTCCAGCACCTTGTAGAAGAATGAAGGCAGTTCTGAAGGCTAAAAGGGGGTCCAACCCGGCACTAGCAAGGTGTACCTAATAAAGTGGTGAGTGTGGCGGCAACAGCGGCACAGATAGGCTGTTTGGGGCCGAAGATGGCACAGATATACTGTTGGAGGAAAATGTGCAATCTGGGTTCTGGGGCAGGTCTTATGTGTGTGTGTAACCTGTGATATATGTCTGCAATTTGGGGTTTTCATGCATTATTTGTTTGAATTATATCTTCAGTGCTAAGTTGACATGTTATTTTTAGTTGATCTATGCGTTCAGTGATATGTTTTATATTTATTTTTTTACGCTAAATCTGCAAGTATAGAGTTTGTATGTTTTTATTCAGTTGATCTATACTAGCACTGCTGTGCTTCTAAGTGTTTATTTGACACTACATGAACAAGAAAAATAGAGGCATTCCACAGTGAAGGAGGTGACAAACATACTTCTTCATAATCTTGATAAAGACCTCATTGTGAGGTCGAAACATTGTTGCCCTTGTCCTTCAATAAATCGGCCTGACCTGGAACCCTTGAGTACCTGGAGCCTTTATTTATTTTAAACATACTTCACGGGTGACGAAAGAGTGGCCCGTACAGGGCCCCTGAACACCTAAGGCCAGTCCTGATCATAACTCGCACGCCCTTTTTCAGGTCACTCACAGAACCAGCACCACTCATTTGCTATGTGATTGGCATAGTCTTGCGCTCCTATCTTGTGGGTGTGGCTGGAGGGCATCTCACCGGACAGAAGGAGGGAAGAATGCACTGACAACTTTTTGTTTTATTTTGCTGTTGAGGTAGTGGGTGTGATTGCATGCTAGGGAATGCTGGGGGTGGGGCAAACAAATACTTGACCAAGGTAGAATCAATAAAAGACTTATTCAGCCATTCATTATTGACAGCAGTAGATCAAGAAAATTAGAAGCCAATTGTAGTAGCACTTCACAAAAAAGGTAGTAGGAATACCCAACCAGCTATAAACCGGTAAGCCTTATGTCAATAGTTGGCGAATTAATTGAAACCATGTTATAGGAAACAACTGTTAACTATCTGGACATGTGTTTCAAAAGGTCAGAGACAACACAGGTTTAGGCAAGCAGATCTTTTCATACTAACCTAATAGACTATTTTAGCGACCCAGTCAAAAAAAGTACTATTACTATATTAATAGTAGATACAGCTATGTAGGTTTCAGTGACTGTCCCTCTCAGGAGACTTGTTAGTTAGTTGAAGTGTTTGGTGTACTAGTAGGGGTACCTCAGGAATTAGGACCCATATTTTTATTGGCGATATTTCAGAAGGTCTGGTGTGAGTCGAGTTAGGATATTTTATAGAAACATTTAGATACTTAAGGTGATTTAACACCAGTACAAGAGGCAGGTTTATTTCAAACCAGGAGAAAAAGACCATAACTTAAAACCAGAGGGTCAAAGGTGTATGGCTTTTTGTGAATCTAAAACTAGATCTTCAATTTTGAGTCTCTACATGAGGAAATATGGGCAGACTAGATGGCCCAATTGTTCATGGATTTCTTACATCTCAACGCTCACTTCTACATATTACTGGTCCACATCAACTACTATAGTACAACTGTATTCCATGTGTGTTTTATACAAACTGTTTTACTTGAGGTGTGAAATTTGTAAAACCTTTTAATTTGTACATTGAAAAGTTTTATGTAATTTTTAAGACATGCTATTCAACTTGGTAACACCAATACAAAGACAAGACGAGTTTAATGTCTTTTGAAATGTATGACATTTAATATTGGATACATTGAAATTGTTAAGCAAGTGTTAATGTATAATGTCTATGTGGCCTGTCTTATTGGATTTCCTGTGAACATGCTTGAGTCATGTATCTATTCTAAAAATGAATAAATTAATTCAAACAAAGTTTTTAATGTTTGAAGTTAAATAGCCTTTTTGGATATTCCCTGTGGAAGTCATGCATTTTCACCCCATCAATTTTAATGATTTTCTTACTTGAAATATTTAATTACCATATATTATCAGGTCCCCATTAAATTCAGTGTCTTACTGCCAATGTAAATGCAGTAATCATTAGAAATCCTAGCTATTCTTTTGCTGTATTTTATCGGTAACTACTTTCCAGGAACACATTTATCTGGCACATTGTATCTGTACATATTAAGCTAAACTCCTTAAGAACCAATACTGCAGGACAGCAGCAAGTTTCTGTTTTTTTTTAATATATTATATTACTTTATTTACACACTCATAAATAACACGCAGCTAGAGCCAAAGGGGAAAAAGTACTTAAAAGTATATTCATTAACTTGACCTGATTTTGAAACTACTGAATATGCCTAGGATTTTCATCTATTGTGGCTGTTATAGGGCAGATATTATAGGGTCTGTGTCACTTTTCCCCCCCTCAAATTTAGTAGGTGGTCACAGATGTCAAAATCACTTCTTAAAATCCTAAATCATTGCAGGTAATTTTTTTTTTTAGCTTCTCACTCGTTTTCTTTTTCTTTTCTGCCTACAAAAAGGGCAACAGCAGCAATATGTTCTTAATTACAACCCAATTCAGATTACCCCATAATTTTATACTGAAAAATTACAACCCAATTTTGTACAGATTTGAGGCCACACCCTTAGTTTGGTACCATTTTGAAGAACATTTTAATCTCTCACTCTTACTCAGGCTCTCTCTCAATGTCTCCCTACCTTTTCCACTGACCACTTCCATGTACGTCACCTTTTCCTCAGCTCTGCTTCTACTCATGCCTCTTCTTGTTCTTTTATCTTCTTACTTCATCCATTTCTCCATGGTATCAGCTCTGTTAACCTGGAAGCACTTCTGACAGAGCCTCTACGCACACCTTCTCCTCTAATTGGAGGAATGGGGGACAAGTTTCTGCCCTTTTGCAGAAGGACTCCAAGCCTCTCCCCCATTCCTCCAATTAGAGGAGAAGGTGTGCGTAGAAAGAAAGGAGCAGGAATACTTCGCTCTCGCTCTCTCCGTGGCTGGATGAGGTTGGTGTGGAAGAACTTGACTAGCCTGCACAGAGCCCTGACCTCAACCCCATCAAACACGTTTGGTATGAACTGAAACAAAGATTACAAGCCAGGCCTTCTCGTCCAACATCAGTGCCCGACCTCACAAATTTCCTCAGGAACACTCCAAAATCGTATGGAAAACCTTCCCGGAACAGTGGAAGCCTGGTGCATTACATTTCCTTGGCTGACCACAGTGTCTACGGTCACGTTGCCCATTTCTTTGTCCTTCGACAGAATATCTGGAAATCCCTTCCTGCCCTGAAATTTCTGCCTGGGGTGTAACTACCTTGTGTCTTTTTGCTGCACTCAGTTTAGCCATGGTGTATGACTTTTGAAATTAAATTGTCTTCAGCAATCTCAGCTTATTTAGTGAATTTGACTGTTCCTCGCCCAGCTTTCTACCTTCTATGTAGCTGTTTTCAGTTAATAGTTGTGTTTCAACATGTTTGGTATTAATTGATTAATCATACAGTAACTATATGCGTACTAAATCCCTGAGTTCATGTGAGTGTACCTAGCATAATGCTGTAGAGGGTGGTCACACCAAATATTGATTGGATTAAATTTTTTCTTCTGTTCATTCACTTTGAATTTTTTTAAATTATAAAAATAAAATACTAACATGTCTATTTAAAGAATTCTGACTTTACACCATTATGACCCCTATAAAGATACCCTCAGTTGTCTAGTTTTCGTGGGTTAAATTGAAATATGGGAATCACCATCTTACCTGAAATGAGACGTGGGCCAAGTAAATAGATATGTAAAACCTGAAATGTGCATATTCCAATTTAGACCCTGTATTATGGCATATCTGTGTGTGTGGAATGTAGCTTCATGGAATAGAATTTTGCTGAATGCAAATTGGGAGTTGGCGTATGAAAAAGCATTAAAAATGAATTAAACAGGAAGTTTGTAACATTTCTAGCAACTTCTGCTTTTGTGAATACACACCAAAATATATTGGTACTCCAGGGGAATTCTTTTAAGAAATGGCTCCTGAGAAAAGTGGTCAGGGGTGGTAAACAATTTTGGACTGCAACACAGCGGGGTCTCAATCTTTCTGCGTTCTTGTCTCCCCGGGCTGGTGGTCAGGTCGCAGGGCGTACTAGCTTATTGTATATTTTATTTATTATGTACTCACTTTGTTGGTTTTATCACTTACGCTAGGGAATTAATCAGTGATGGTTCATGCCATTGCAAGGCTTTGTGTTTCTGGTTGCTCAAACACAGGCCGCGTGCAGAAGTCTATGGCACAAAGGCCAGCCCTGTGCCACATTAAAAAAGGGTCTAATAAACACAACTAAACTCCTGCTTTTAGCTCTTATGACTTTTCCAAAGGGAAAAGCCCTCCGAATTTTATCTGAACCAAAAGCGTAAGCCATAAACAAAAAGTTTGAAACTCGAATGGACCAAAAATGAAAACGTCACCGTTTTAGGCCGTGTGCACAAGTCTAACAAAAAAAAAATATTAGAGGCTGGATAATGGGAACAATTTATTTATTAACGTGATTTGTTGTTGAAATGCCGAGTAGCACCTGCCTGTAAGGACTTACCTGTCTCTCCGGTCCCGCGGCTTCCCGGGCAGCGAGTACCACCGCTACCCGATCGGCGTCTTCGCCGCGTGGTCAGCAAACAGGTAGCACCGTGTGGTCAAAACGTGTTACACATTTTTAGTGAGAAAAGTGCTTTTTTTTTCTTTTTATTGGAAATTAGATGATATGATAAAACAATATATGTTCTGAAAAACAATATATAAATTGTGTGGGTACACTAAACAGGAGATAAGGAAATTACAGATAAACTTGGGCACTGCAAAAATACTACAGCCTCTGACGAAGTGTACAAAACCCCCCAAAAAACAGCCTGGTCCTTTTAAAAGACCAGATTCTATGTTGGCAATCAGGGGCATTCCATAGAGTGTGCTTTTTAAATATCTGTTGCATTTTTTAATCTTGCTGCTCTTTGTTATGTTTTTCTCATTTCTGGGGGAAACTGACAGAATCTTAAGAGTGATTTGATTTGGAGCTACAATTAGGAATATCATGAAAAGATTAAACTCCATCAAACTTATTTGAGCAAGGCTGTCTTCACCTTTTTGTTTTTGTTAACAGATTGTTATACGATGCACTACTTATGTCGTTTTTGCACATTGTACATTGCTGTTGACGATGATGGGCTGGATAAATCAATAAAATTATTATGCACAAATTTCCTATGTACAGTATTGGGTTTTTGGATGGTAGTCTGCTCAAGTGTCTGTAAATAAGTTGCAATAGCGGTCAGTATTTTGTAGTGAAGCTGTAGACACAGATGACATTGTCTCAAGGCCGATCACCTGAATGAATCTTCAGGCTTCCAGTATATGTCGGTGCTTTCTGTTTGTGGGCTGTCTGAGTTCTTGAACTGCATTGTCATGCATGATTATGCAGACCCTCCTTTTGATTTAACAGAGTGGATAATGTGTCTTGCAGATCAGCTTGGTGAGATTTTACAGAATCATCATGGACCGTCTCCAGCGTGTTGAGTTGTTAACACAAAGTGGCAGTTTCAGCTGAGACGACTGCCTGCCAGATTGTATGCTGGCCTGAAGTTTATTTTTACAGGTAAGCAATTTATTATTTATTTGGCATCTCTTTAAGGGGGGATGCCACAGCACAATGTGCTAAAGGTACCAGGTATATTAGACTCAGCAGGAGCTTGACTTAGTGATAGTTGCTGAATTTTTTGGGGGTAGAACATACTCTACGGGTAGAACGTGTCATAATATTTGGGAAATTATGAGCTCCTCAGCACACAGCAGTGGTTCTGAGGTTGTCACATGTGCAACACATAATAAAGATCTGTATAAATATGACCCAATACTATGTTGTAGGCCTGGGCAAGACACTTTAAAGCAATGGTGTACTATGAGAACTGCAAGATACCTAATGTGCTGCAATTTTGGAAATCGCCTCCTTCATAAGTAGTGGACCAACAGTGGTATAGAACTTGTTTCATATAATTTTATAAAGCTTCCTTTGAAAGGGAACCTACCGTTTTTAAAAATGTGCTCTGACCAGCACTGTCTGCTGTTACGTAAGGTTTATTTCAGTGCACATCTTAACAAGTTCTCCATTCAGATCCGGAGGTGCTGCGGTTCTGTTGTGCTCTGTTGGTGCAGAACGTGGTGTAGTTGGTAGATGGAGGTGTCACATAACAGCTCGGCATTGCATGTAAGTTTTGTGGCATTTCAAAACTCCAAATTGGCTTTTAGTGCATGGGCAGAGGCTGTTATACGGACATTGTCCATGCATAGTCAACCAATCCCTGGGATGTAGGACTGTGGTCATGAGAGCCAGCCACTGGGACAGGCTTAATCAAGGTTGCCTGAATTTTCTCATGTGAAAATGAATTTCTATTGGAGCAATGAGAAAAGTGCACTTGAGTCTGTGCTACAGTGGCGATTGTGCTGAATTTGTCAGCTGCAAATTAGCTGAGAGGTATCAAGCTACAAAGCAAAAGCTGTGTTTCGCCTCCTTGACATCACTATACATTATGAAGAGCCAACCTCGTTGAGCTTCTGTTGCAGGAAGAGGCTTGGCTGGTCCTTCTTAATGTATAGTAAAACCCATGAGATTTTTTCAGTCACATTTAAACATTGAATTATACATTTATACAGATAAGCATACAGATATGTTTTTAGCACACCTATATCAGGCCTTCCATGATGTAATAGTTGATGTAAAAAAAAAAAGTATTCCTTTTATTAACAATCATACAGCATTAAAATTCAAGGCATGAGAAAACCAAAATAGTGTGAAATGCATAAAGCAAAAGTGCTTACTCATAAGCTAGTGCCTGCTCACCCCTTCTAGCAGTGGAAATCTGGTAGTGTTAGCAATAGTAAAATGAGAAACCACAACTCTCCCTTCAGCGAATAACACCAGAGAAAAGCTTCAAAGGGATACAAAACATATACAAATGTATTTGTGCACCTTGTAAGAATGATGGGAGACACAATAGGAATATTAAAAAATGAAATGGATGGCATGATTCAAAATCAGTGGGTGAGTGCAAGAAACAAAGAATGCGTTTTAGATACCCGATATAGACTTTCAGTGGAAGTAGTACAGTACACTGTAAAGGAATTCAAGAAAGCTTGGAACATCCATAAATGTTTCTTAAATAATTGGGTAAAAAGGGCCTATTTATTTATTTTTTTACCTACGTGCACAAATACAGCTCACCGTGATCCAAGGATGTGGCCTTACTGTTTCCTTGGCAACTGGATTGAATTAGCGTGGCTATTTAAAAAAATAATAATAATATATAGCCTACAGGAGTAAATGCCACCTCTGGCGGTTTCAATCATATGTCTGATTCAATAGTCAATATCAATAGTCCTTTTTCTTTATTATATTTTTTTATAATACTTTGTGGTAATTATTTATCACTCCATCTAAAACGATGGGCTTTTAAAGCCTTGTGTATATATAGCTGTAATTTGACAAAATATATAGAACAGTATTTTTTTCATATTGATTTTGCGGTACTAGTTTACCTCTTGCTTTATGGCAACCCCATCCATAGGATTTGTGCGGTGCAGGGGGACCTGGGACAGAACTAGGAACATTGCGTAAACTAGCAGACTCGGGAATCAGTGTGCAGCTTTCAAGTTTGTGTATTTAGCATGTCTTTTTTTTCCTCAGTCGCTTGAAAAGTTTTAAAACCTCTGTTAACCTCTTAAGGACAAATCTGTTTTTTATTTTTTTGTACCTTTCTGCGGTGTTCATCTTTAGCTGTAATTTTCGTCTCCCTCATTTAGTGTACACATTATATATTGTCTTTATTCAGGACAAGAAGGGCTTTCTTTAGATGTCATTGTTGTCACACACACTAGTTCAGGTATGAATTTACTACTCCTGGTATACTTCGATCGGCTGTAACATTATGACGACCTGTCTAATTTTGTGTAGGTCCTGCTTTTGCTGCCATAAAAGACCGGACCTGTCGTGGTATGGACCCCACTAGACCTCTGAAGGTGTGCTGTGGTATCTGGCATTAAGAGGTTGGCAGCAGATCCTTTAAGTTGTGTATGTTGTGAGGTGGGGCCTTCATGGATCAGACTTGTTTGTCACATACCACAGATGTTCATTTGGATTGAGATCTGGGTACGCCTTGTCAACACCTTGTTTTTTCTTCTCAAACCATTCATGAACTATTTTGGCTTTGTGGCAGAGCACATTATCTGTTGTGTCCATGAAAGGGTGCGCATGATCTGCAACACTGTTAGGTGGTATGTGTCAAATTAACATCCACATGAATGGCAGGACCCAAGGTTTCCCGGCAGAATATTGCCCAAAGCATGTGTTCTCCAGGTAAGCGGTGTAAAAACATCCTCCGCAACTGTCCTCCACTTCCGTCGGGGCTTCTATGATAGAGCACCAGCGTGACATGACCTTCCGGTGCTCCACCATAGAAGCCCCAGCGGAAGTACCAGCGGTGGAGGTTGTTTGCGCACATTGTGCAACGTTCGCTGGCTGCCAGAGAGGAGGATCCCCCGCAGCACTGCAGGGGACCTGGATGCTCTTCTCTGGCAGCCTGTGGGTGTCTGTTTGATGCATGCAGAAAACCTCCGCTACTGCCGGCAATTCCACTTCTATGATGGAGCGCCGGCATCGCATGACCTTCCGGTGCTCATTCATAGAAGCTCCAGTGAAAGTGCCGGCCAGCAGCAGAGTTATATCTACATGCATCGCGCAGGCGTTCACCGGCTGCCCCTACTAGACACCAAGGAGTATGGACCAGTAAGTCTGTGGGGGGCACAGTGTCATATAGAGGTATAAGGCATATCTGGGGGGACAAAGTGGCATATAGGGGGTATAAGGCATATTTGGAGGGCAGAGTGGCATATCTGGGGAATAAGACATATCAGAGGGCACTATGGCATATTGGAGGATATAAGGCATATCTGGGGGGAATTGAGTGGCATATCAGGGGGCACAGTGGCATATCGGGGGGGATATAAAGCATATTTGGGGCAGAGTGGCATATCCTAGCGTATAATGCATATTAGAGGGCATTATGGCATTTAAGGGGTAAAAGGCATATTAGAGGGCATTATGGCATTTAAAGGGTTAAAGGCATATCTAGGGGGCACAATGGCATATTGGGGGATATAAGGCATATCAGGGGGGGTATAAGTCATATAGGCAATATAAGGCATATCTGGGGAGGGTGCAGTGGCATATCTGGGGTATAAGGTAGAGCCCTGCGCAGGACTGCTTTTTTAATCCCGCTCCCGCTGATTTTTTTGCCCAATCCTGCCCGCTCCCACAATGTGGGTGTTCCACTCCCGCCACATTTGTGGTCAATCCCCCTTTTCCCGCCACATTTGTGGCCAACCACGCCCACCTCCTTACCTGACCTGCAGATTTCCCGCGCAGTCCCGCAAGGCTGCCCTTGAGTTGCTCCCTCACAGCGTCTCTTCTCTTTCTCCGCCCAGGAACAAGGCGGAGTCACGAGAAGTGACTCCGCGAAGGCAGCCTTGTGGGACTGCGCGGGATTACCGGGACCCGCAGGTACAGTGCCTGACCGCCTGCTCCCGCCCCGCAAGACTGCGGGACCCGCCTCCCAATGCAGTCCTCTAGTATAAGGCATAAAGGGGGTATAAGGCATATCTGGGAGGCAGTGTGGCTAGCCTGGGCTCAGATGTGCATAACGAGGGGGAGGTTAGGTTGGGAAATAAAAACAAGAAATGCATTTTTTTCAGTTTTTTTTAACTCTGCTTTTTCTTATTAACATCCAGTTATTGTAAATAAACCAAAAAATTACCTTATTTTTTGTTATTCGATTAATCGTCTAATCGATTATGAAAATAATCGTTAGTTGCAGCCCTATAAGCAATATAAGTGTTTTACACATTAGCACTAGTAATCTTTGTTTTGTGTGTCTTTACGGTTTTAAAATAAAGCCTCATTGTCCTGAATAAAAGTTTGTGTAGGTACCTCAAATGCGGGGAAAAAAAGGAATCTTGATAGATAGTAACCGTGGCACAAATTACGGTATTAAGAGCACTAAAAACTTGGTACTGTAGGGGTTAAAAGCAGAGGCTTCCTTTAGGCTAGGTTTCCACTTGGGTTTTTTTTTTTTTTTTGCAAAAACGCCCATAATAACGCCAATTCTGCCACATGGCGTTTTATTAGTGAAAAAACGCTGCGGCCAGATGTTAGCTGTTCTTAAATAGGAAATCGCACAGTGCCATATCCACTTGGCGTTTTTCTGTATGGCGTTTTTCTGCTTTTTGGGCTCTGTGGCAGTTTTTCAAAATCGCAGCATGTTGACACTGGCGTTTTTTGCAAGGAAATCTTGGTGTTTTTCTCCAATAGAAGTCTATGGGAGAGACCATTTGCCATTACAAACAAACATACCCGACACATCAACTGGATCCTGCGTGCCAGAAGCAACAGCAAACGATTTGCACCATCATTTGGGGCCAATCTTCCTAGAGGAGCAGACATTCGGGAATAAAACATGCCTTACAAACCACAGAAAAGCGACAAAAGGGTCCGCCGGGGCTAGAACTCTACCAAGGAAATGACATCAGGAGGGGGCAGATACTTGCCATTTATCCTAATCCCTTTTAGCTGGGTGAAAATTCTAACTTGTAAAGGCTAGAAAAACTGCCTAAGGTCAAAAAAGCAATTTCCACAGAGAGGCTAAAACGCCAGAAAAAATGCCAAAACGTAAGAAAATGCAGTGGCAGTTTTCCTGGCGTTTTTCATCAAGAAAAAAAAACCAAGTGGAAACCTAGCCTTACTGATAAAAGTAAGAAATACATGTCTTTAGCATAACTAATACGTTTAACCATCTTTTATGTATATCTACGCTATGGTGTAAAATTTACTAAGATGAAAAAAATGCAGTATTTTTGTTTGCTTTTAGATCAATCAAGTAACATTGAGGTTGTATACAAAACAAAATCAAATGTTAATTTAACCCACATATCCACTACATAACAGCACTCAGTTGGTTTCTGTCTGGGCAATGCTTCTGCATCTGTATCCTGTTTATATAAAGCTATGGCAGGCAGAGGATAGTCCCTATATCCCTAAGCCATAAAATGAGAAGATAGGCCGGACTTTTGCAGATATCTCTGCTGCAGTGGACTTTCTCTGCTATTTAATCTATCCGTATAGAGGGCAGAACATCTGTCTTAACTGTTGCACGCAGAGCTCTCAGGCTAAAATCTTGGTCAGCTGATTCTGCCTACAAGAATAGACTGTGTGGTATTTTTTTCCTTGGCAAGCATTTATTTGGTAAAGATCTGGAAGATTTATTGGAACGTAAACAGTGTTCCCAAGTTTAAATCAAGCTCCTTTTGTCCTTCTAGGAATCAAGAGTGACGACAATCTTCCAAATTGTATGAAGACAAGCCTTACCCACATAGAGAGTAGTTAAACAGGCCTTTTAGGCTCTGACAACAGCAACATTGGTTTTTAGTACTCGTTCAACATGCCTATGCCACAGACTATTCCAGATGTCCTCCCAGCAGATTTAGGGCTTCTTCCCTTCCATTAGAACCATCTCAATGGTCAAATGTTTTTTTGGGGACTTTATTCAGGACTTCTCTCTGTCATTGGCTCAGTTTTTTTAACCAAAATGCTCGCTGTAGTGGTGGCTCATCTGAGATGTCTAGGAGTCAAGATGATAACTTACCTTATTTAAGCTTGTGGGTGCTCCTTCGTCAACCACCCTTCAGTCCCAGGTCAGCAGCACTATTCAGATGTTGCCTTCTCCATCGGACAGATTATGATGGTGTTAGGACTCATGTCCACATCCAAGATGTCTGTTCCCTGGGCTCTAGCCTGGCTATGTTCCCTACAGACATTTCTCTTCAGAGAATGGAAGGGCTCTAGGACTCCCCTCTCCCGAAGGAGTTTCTCTTACTGCCCAAGTAAGATCGTCTCTTTGGTGGTTATATATATCATATAACCAGAGGTCTTGGCAGGCTCTGTGCTGGACATTCCTCTCCACAGACGCAAGTCATCAATGTTGGGGAGCATGTATGAGGACCCACCCCATTCAAGGGACATGGACATCTCAGGAAGCTTACTTCCATATTAATCAACTAGAACTCCTGCCAATCTTGAATAACTTCCTATCTTGTAATCTACCACAAAATATTGATTCAGTCAGACAACAGTACTGTTGAAGCATATCTTCAACAGTTGTACAAGAAGCTTTTTATTTGGGAGTTTTGGCAGCCTGTTAGTCTCGCAATTCACATCAAGGGTTCCCTGAATATTCATGTCAACTACTTGAGCAGACATCTGATTTGTCCAGGAGAATGGAGTCTCAATCAAGAAATCTTTCAGGAACGTGTCTTTGAAAAGTAAGACTGGATCAGGCAGATGTCATCTTCATTGCTCCAAATTGGCCGAGAAGTGTGGTATGTACATCTGAAACAGATGTTCTAACCTGGATCAATATCTAGAGCTTCTCCACTTGTCAGCCTCGAGATTAAAAGGTCTCTCTTACTAAACCATTGACCTTAACCTGGGATTGTTGACATTCTGTTGAAAAGTAGAAGGTTGGTGTCTTTTCAGATTGGTGTATCCGCAGGAATTGTTCCCAGTTTCATCTATCAGTCTCTCAAGCACTGGATTTTCCCCATTCAGGATTTTTCAAGGGTCTGTGTCCAGCTACTATGAAAGTGTGTGTTGCTGCACTTGGCTCTTTTCTGGGCATTGATTTGGCCTCTTGTGTGGTGTGTCTTGTCTTCATTGACCAGACTTGAACCCCTAGCTCAGAACCTTGCATCTTCTTTGGATTAGCTCTGGTTATGAGACATCTTACTTTCACTCAAAGCTTCCTCCCTTTGCCTTCTCATGTAGAAGATAGCATTCCTGGTGGCAATTACTTCTGTCAAGTGGGGTTTGTGAACTACAAGCCATGTCTTCTTGGCCTCTATTCTTGCCATTTTGGATGATAGAATGGTACTGTGCTTACCTCTGGAGTTACTTCTCAAGAGGATTTCTATTTTCATACTACTCAGGAGATTGGGTTACCAACCTTCAGTCCAGCACCTATTAATATGAAGGAAAACCTGAAGGCGCACATTAGATTTATCTAGAAAGGACTGCTCAGTTAAGTAAATCCAACAACCTGTTAATTTCATGTGCTAGTCCACATAAGGGACATAAGTTGTCTTACAGATCCATTTGTACGTGGGTGATTCTGACAATTCATACTACCACCCCTGATGGTCTCAAAGCCCACTCTACTCTGTAGCTACCTCATGGTCTGAACTAGCAAATGTGACTACGGATTAGATCTGTAGCGCAGCAGTTTCGTCTTCATTTCACACCGTTGACAATTTAATGATGTTTTATAGACCTTCACAAACATTTCCACGAACATCGGTGTCCTTTGCCTATCCCTGATCACAAGGGAAACATCAAACTCTTGCAAAATACTTTTGCTTTCTTTTACTACACTGAGAGGCTGGTTGGGAAGAGCTAGTTCTATTCATTTACCTAGAGTAGGAGCTACATTTCAGTTGTGTATGCCTATTTTGGTAATTACAAGGTACCTCAAGTCACAGAGCAATTTTGCCATTTTTGCGGTATGTCGGTTCAGCGATTATTCTCTTTTCCTGCGACTAGTGTACCCATGTAAACTATATATTGGTTTTTTCAAGGAGGAATATAGCTTTCTCTTGATACCATAGTTAGATGATTAGCTGAAAATTTAGAATGAGAAAAACTAGAGAAAAAAAAACACCTAATTTGTTATAAATTTTCCCTCTGAATCCTCACAAAATTAGGTACAGTGATGGAAAATCCCCTCCAAGTTTATCAATTTAGGTGTCCTGATTTCAAAATTACCTAATTTTATATAAATTTTCCATACTTTCCCAGCACTTATAGGGAACATACTATAATGTGTATATTATTTGTAGAATGTTTATGCTTATGGCTTAACGGGTTTGGGGGTTGTGAATGGGGGCAGGAGGGTTATATGTTTTAGATGTTGTGCTAGGGCAATGCGATGTAATGGTTTTTAAATTTTTTTATATATTTTTATTTTGTTTTATTTTGTTATATTTAAATGGTTTGAGGTCACTGTCACTTAGCTCACTTATTTTTTTTTTAATTATTCTTGTATTTCAGTGAATTATTTTTTTTTAATCACTTGCCATTTTTTTTTTCCTTTGTTTTGTTTTTCAGCATGGTTTCTCACTTTCCTCCCTGCGATCCCCCTGCAACGATCACACTGTGATCTCTATGCAAGAGATCAGTGTCTGTGCCTCATCGGAGCGATCGGATATCCCAGCAGGGTCTGGACAGACCCTGCATGGGATATCCTGTCCTCCGATGACCTTCCGGGTGACGTCTCCAGTGACGCAATCCTGAAGGGAATGCCCGATCGTGTGATCAGCGTTTAAAAATGTAACAGTTTTTTGGAGTTCGTGCCGGAGGCTGTTAGGAGATCCGGCAGCAGAAAGCAAGCAATGCTGGCTTCTGCTGTCAAGGTGGAGTCCAGGCTGTCAAAGAGCCTGATCTGCCGCTGCAAGAAGGGCAGGACGTACCGGTGCGTCCATAGGGGATTCTTGGGATGCGTTTTCTGGACGTACTGGTACTAACATAGGGGACTGAAGGGGTTAAGTCGTTGAGCTACTGTCCTTGTGACATGTTATGTCCGGAAGTAATTATGCCAATCCCCTTCTGTTTACTGCCACAGTTGGTGGTGAGACTGCTGTTGCTGGCTGTCTGGAGACCCAGGCAGACCAACAGCAGTTGGTCAGACAGATTTTCTGTGCATCTAATTGCTCAAGGAGCACCTCACATGTACGTTGCTGGTAAACATAAGAAAAATGTTAATGTAGTAAAAAAAACATACAAAAAACATTTAAATGGGGTATTGTTCCACAGGGGATGTTGTTGAACATATATATATTTTTGATATATTCATAATAAAGTACAGATTATACAAATAAGTGGTAAAAGAGAAATCCTTATCTGTTCCTGGAAAAAAAACCAATATATTGTTTGTGTGAGGACACCAAACATGGAAAGAGGAATGATGGTTGAACATAGATATGCTAAAAGTGAGAGTAAATCCCCTGGTCATGAAGTGGGTTAAGCATGAGGGCCAGCGTGTTGCCAGCGGACCTTTTTTGAATTTGGCTGGCATGCTAGGGAAAGACCATGCAGGAAACGGGGATTGTGGTATCACATGTGCCTGCCAACTCCCAACTGTTCTCCTCCTCTATTAAAATAAATTAAAAAAATGGGAAAAAGGATGATATGTTTGTGGATGTATATTTTCTACCTTTCATTTTTTTTAGCACAATTATCAAATTTACCCCATCTTATGTCTGGCTAAACTGTATAAAATATATTGTATATATGTTAAGGTGACAACATTTTTAAAATTAAATTCGGGAACATTAGTGTATTTAGTATGTGTTTATGAAGTGAAAGTATGATATATACGTTATTTCTCACATTTTGTCCATGAGATAAAAAAAAATACTTCTTAGAATGTTTTGAGCAGATTGAGAGTATCATGGGCCTGGTGCAGAGGATTTTCGGTCTTTTCATGCAAATTACTTTTCCTGTCGCTGATTTCTGGGCCACACACCACACACACACACTCTCTCTCTCTCTTAAACCAACAACACTGTCTTCTCAACCTTTCTCACTATCACTCATCACAACCCTTCACACCAAACTCACTTCACCTCCCAACCACACCACTTCTCAAACACAACACAAACCACACTCTCTTCTCTCTTCAACCTCTTCCTCCTCTCTATCAAACACAATCAATCTCTCACAACACACCACTCTATTCTCTTCAACTTCTCTATTCACAACAACACTCACTCTCTCTCTCAAACAACACTCCCTCTCTCACAAACACTCTATCTCTCTCTCACAACATCACTCTCTCACACACACATCTCTCTGCTTCTTCACAACACTCTCTCTCTCTCTATCACACTCACACTCACACACACACACTCTCTCTCACATACACACTGCCACACCGACACTAGGGGTGCACCAAAATGCAAATTCTGGACTGAAATTCAAGATTCACTTGGCAAAAAACGAAAATGACCCACTCACCTTTATTATACTATATACGTTATTTCTCACATTTTGTCCATGAGATAAAAAAAATACTTCTTAGAATGTTTAGGCAGATTGAGAGTATCATGGGCCTGGTGCAGAGGATTTTGGGTCTTTTCATGCAAATTACTTTTCCCGTCGCTGATTTCTGGGACACACACACACCTCTCACACACTCTCTCACTCACTCTCTCTTTCTGTTAATCATATATATTTAATACAGCAATCCCACTCCTATCATGCACAAGCAGCCAATACATGAACATCACTTACAGCCTCCCTATGCCATGCCACCCCCCCCCACTTACACATCCATGCTATCACACACACACTCATTCATTCAGATACTAATCATTCACAGATACTCATTCATTCCCTCAATCACGCATACTAGTTCATAAACCTCCACCACTCCCTTACCTGAACTGCAGATTTCCCGGTGCCGCTCGCAGACTTCCGCAGGGGCCACTGCTTCCCTCCGTGCAAACAACTTCTCTTTCCCTCTCAGGGAAAGCAGGAATGGAGCGGAGTCATGTGATGGGACATAAAGGCATGTGACTTCGCTGGGTTCCTGCTTCCCATGAGGTAAGGTGCATGAAGTGAAAATTAATCCTGCCCTGCATCCGGGGACATAATTTGTCCTCAATCCAGGGATAGTGTCCTCAATCCAGGAACTGTCCCTGCGCAGGCAAATTGAATATATGTACAACCGCATCTATTTGATACTTGGGATCTTTTTTTTTATTTAGTCTCCATCACCTTTTATTTATATTTTTGGGGAAATTGTATGTGTTACCACCATATTCTTGTTGTGTGTTTGATGGTTTGACCTATACCAGGTATCTATAATTAGCTTTACTTGCCCTAGAAAAAGTTTACAGATTTGCCTATGTGCATTGTAAACTGTTTAGAAGATGGCGACCCAGTTATAACTATAGCAAAACTATGAAAATTTGCAGCAGCGTATCACTGGGACAATTGAGCCCAGACAACAGCGTCTTAAGAGGGCAAACATTACATTGTCCATGACGGTTTTAACCAAGGCAGACTTTACACTTCTGGACCAAAGCAGTTTTTGCTTTGTTTTTATTAAACCCTTTTCCCCTCTTTCTCATGTACAAATATTTTTTTTCAGGACAAGTAGGGCTTTTTTCTACCCATATTCATATATGTAAGACATTACTTTTTAGTTGAAACAAATGGGGCTTATTTATTCTCGCTGTGAGTTTTTTGAGAACAAAATAACAAAAATATAATTAAGTATACTACGTGTGCCGCTGCCTGCCAGATCCTGGTGCCGGGGACCAATTAACTACACTTAAATCCCCAAGGCTGTTCTGGCTCTAATGGGACAAGTGGTGAAATTTTCTGAAACTTCATACCACCCCTTCTTAATTATGGGTATCATGAACCTGGACAACGATTACACAAATGTCCAGTTATTTGAAAATCTTTTTTTTTTTGAGACTGAGGCCTGTGGAAATGCTGTAAATCTCTCAAAGCAGCTACTATAGACCAGGCAAAATCAGGATTAGGGCTGCAACAACTAATCGATAAAATCGATTATTAAAATCGTTGCCAAAGAATTTCATTAACGATTAGTTGAATCGATTTTTATCGATTATAAAATGAGGATTTTTGGAAAAGGGGGTAGGGATGTTCCCCATAACTTCCAAAACCATAAAAATCTGGGGTATTTCAGTGTCTTTTTTTTCCACCAAACATTGTCACGGCTCCCTTTCGCAGGAATTGGTGAACAAACTACATAGGTGTCCAATTACTCCTAATGAAATAGCCTGGGTTGTCTTCTCTCAAAAAAAATGATGGACTTTTGTGGAGATGTTTTGAGCTGGTGGGATGCTAAACAGTCTCAAATAAGACATATGCTTCACAAAATGAAACTAGAAAATTTCAGATATGGAAAAGGGAATGGATGTGTTCCATTTTGTGTCCCACAACTTCCAAGAAACTTAAAAAAAAAAAAGATATAATGCATTTTGTGGTATTTTAGTCAACTGGACTAGTTTGGGTATAGTTTGTGTAGGTGCACGAAAAATTAAAAAGAATCACGGTGAAACAAAGTGTAAGAATGCTTAAAACGTTTTTCAGATACAAAACAAAGGAAAGAAGGGGTTAATAGACTTTTCTTTTGCTTTATAGGCAAACTGTTAATTTTATGAAACTCGATAAGACACCGAAATGCTTATAAACGATCATTGCGTCCAAAAAAAAGAGAAAAGGTCAGATTTACATCCAAAAGAGGGACTTGTTACCCCACAAAGAAACAAAAAACAAACTTGCAATACCAAACTAATAACCGTGATGGGAAAAGGGAACAGCTACAAGGGAACCAGAAGAATGTCAAAACACTTAAGAGGCAATGAGAACCTCTATTAAGATTTCGGAGCTGGTGTTTGTTTTCGTTTATACTTTTTTCGAGTCCAGCCTTCCCATAATTCAGATGCAAAATACAGTAATTGTCGCTTAAAATTCTCACACAATAAATTGTTTTAAATTAAATGAAAGCATAATACATTTTTGTGATTTTCATCTTTTTTTTGGCATTTACAAAAACTTTCAAGCGGGTAAAAATAAATGCTAAAGCGCGTACAAGATAGACGTGTTCGTTTTTGTGTTATGAATAAAGTTAAGGAAATGTGGGTGGAGGTTGCGAAGAAGTAGGAAGTGATGTCAGAGGATGGCCGTTCTGTGTGTGCAACAGATCAGAAAGCTTGAGATCCGAGGGATCGCAGGTACGGGACAACAAGTGGGGCAGCGGCGATGGGGGAAAGAGCTTTGTAGACTCCACTCGAGAGTATTCCCGAAATTAAGGATAGTAATAAAAAGACCCATCAGTCATCTTTATGGAGATAGCTGTTGATCCATCATGCTTTATGACAATGTCTGCATTGCATCGCGGCGCTGTTGATAACCGATTAGGATGCGATGAGTAAATATCTAAAGCGAGTATTTACGGACGTTTTAGGAAAGGGGAAAGGGGAATATTTGCATTTTGATGCTTTACCTATATGTATAGGTATACGTATCCTGAGTTTATGAAAGACTGTTTGATGCCTGCGCCGTGGAGCATTTTCTTATTTTATTGTTACTCTTTCATACCACGTTTCACACACACACACACACACACACACACACACTATTTCAGTGAAAGATTGCTCAAGTATGTCTTAGTACCACACATCCTAATCCATACTATCCATGTGAAATGTTTTTGTTGATACACACACAGTGCCTTACACTGCTGTGAACAAATGCATTTTCAAATAGCAGTCACTAAAGTGTGCAGTAGTTTATCATAAAAACATGATGCTTTTACATCACAAACAGATTATACTGTATGTATCTGTCAAATATATATAAGTATACCCTTGTCTTTGGATTACGTAAAAAATAGCTGCCCTGGTCAGTATGTCGGCTTTCCGTTTTATTGCGTCCCACTGATATCCAGGATCCCCAAGCATTACATACATACAAAATCAAAGCCAGTTGTAGTTCCATCTGATGTTGCTTAGTTTGACTCCCTTTTGGGGGACCTACAAGTGATCTTATATCACAGTTTTTATATTTCCTGGCTGCTGCATATTATTTGTATACGTTCTATGATATCTTATCCTTGTATACCAAACAGTGTCTCAGTCTTAATCACTCGACTTAACACTCAGATCAGTGAAAGTATGGAGAAAACGGTTTTGTTGTACACGGACGACTAAGTATTGGCATATAGAATTAGCCTGTTGTTTGGAAACGTCATTGAATACCAAAGGTCCCAAAATAGCTTCCAGGTCTGCTAATTAGAATAAAAAATGAAACTAGGTTTTTTTTGCCAATGTTATCGTTGCTGTACCCAGCACAGTGTTTTGTGCTTAAGGAAAAAAACTTTTTCTCTGAGACCACTTTAATGTCCCTGACAACCCCAGTCAAAGAAATGCATATTAAAGTACTTTGATTGTTTTAAAGAATACATATTGAGATACTCAAACACCAGAGGTAGTAGCTGCACAGGGCAGCTGCCCTCTTAGTCTGTTATCTGCCAAATTTTGCCACTGGTTGACCTCTTTAACCCCTTAAAACCTTGCATTTTTATGCCGTCATGAAACAAGTGGCCCGAAAACCTATCACGGTGACATGGAACGTCATGATGAAAATACTGTGCACAACACTACCCGCTATTCCAGGTGCAGGAGGCTGTCTTACATTTCATGCCGCTAATGATCCCCATGCTGGAAGTCTCATGTGAGAATTCCATGTAAAGTGAGCACTGTCGGATGTCTTGAGCGATCATGCGAGACTTAATTTATGAATGGATAAATGATGTGATCTATAGTTAGATTAGCTGGCTGGCACACTGAAAAAACTGTCTGTTACCGGCAGTCATACAGTGCATCAGACATGGCACAGCAAAGCCACCCCCTCCCGACCTGCAAATAAAAATTAATACAATTCACACTTAGAAAAATAGAAGAAAAAATACCCTACACCTGCATTTGTTTTAAGTGGGCTTTCACCTGTTTTTGTGAATTACAACTCCCACCACCTTCAGCTAAGCAGGTGCTCAAGAAAAGCAAAAGACTGGTGTACTTTTGAAAACGTATCTTTTGTTACCTGAACTGTTTGTATAGTGTATTATCGTTTAACTCTTTTTCTGTGTGCCTACCTTGCCATATTCTGTGTGCTGTTGTGCAGTGAAAACAGCGTGACATGTAGTGTCCTGTATATTAAAAAAAAATAATACATTTCTCCAAGAATATGTACTTTTGTAAGGGTATTTTGAGCTGATGGGCTGTTACACAGCCCCAAGAGAGACATAGGCCTCACAAAATAGAATTTCAAGTGTGGAAAAGGGAATGGAGATGTTACATTTTGTACCTTGTTACTTGAAGAAGAAAAAAAAAAATTACTATGCATGTGGGTTTTTTCCAGATTCATTAATTTATTTTGCTGCATTTTGGCCAACTAAACAGGTTATTACAAAAAATTTGTTTTTTTTGCCCCTTCAAACATTTTCATTATTTTTAATGTATTATTCATAGTAATTATTGAAGTATACATCTAAAAATGGTATCAAAAGAAAAAACAAATATACTGTATTGGGGGTGCAGCCTATAACACAGGGATGTGCAATTTGGATCACCCAACGCCTGGGACATGCAGTCCAGGCGCCAAGCTGGTGTTTCATTTAGCCCTGCGAGTAAGCATATCTATTAGTTGCATTATGAATTAGCCTTAAAATGGCTATTGGTTTTCCAAATTTCTGTTTGTATTCAACACATGCCGACTAACTGCATAATAGATACCATGCTAAAATACATGTAGTCCTGTTCATTCGATAAAATACTGTTTTAAATATTCTTTAAAATCACTCCAAACTGTCAGGGTGTGGCCTATAATTGAGCCAATACAGTACAATTTTTGTGTGGGTACATGAAAAAGGAGAATCATGGTTAAAGAAAAGTGTTAAAATGCTGAAATGTCAGGATTTTGAGTACAAAACACCTTCAGTAAGGAAAGGGTTAAGCAGCAAATCGGTGGCAGGAGAACACACCAAGTGACCCCCACCCACATTATTCCCAGAGGCAGCACTGGCGGTGCAATATTTTTCAAACACAGCTGTATGGCAACATCCTGAAGGAGTAGAACTGGGCACCACAAACCCCTGGGTGCCAACTAGATGCCTTTGCCTGGCGGCCATGGGTTTGCAGGGCAAGGGAATAAAAACAGGCAGGGGCTGCCGTCGTGAATCAGACGGCTTTCCCGCAGGGGCTCAGTTAGCATCATGGCACCCGCTTGACTACTTCCATGCGGGGAAGCAACAGATTCACAATGGCAGAACATAGGTAGTGGTGTAGCAGGTCTCTCCAAAGTGTGAGGGGAAGTAGTGTATGTTAGTGTATACTGTAGTGTCAGTGACGGTGTGTGTGTATAAGTATACTGCTGGAATATGTGTATACTGTAGTGTCAGTCATTTAGTATGTGTGTAGGGCTGCAACTAACGTTATTTTCATTACCTATTAGTTGGCCGATTATTTTTCAGATTAAATCGGATAAAAACAATGTACATTTTTTATTTGTTTAAAATAACTGGATGTTAAAAACAAACAGCAGAAAAAAACTGATAAAAAAAGGCATTTCTTGTTTTCATTTCCCAGCCTGCCCCCCCAGT
>VKOC01029280.1:0-13310 GCA_009364415.1 Spea multiplicata
CACCTGGGCCACTGGAGAAGCCTGACTGCCAGCCTCCTCCCTATTGACTATGGGCCCTGGGTTTGTAGAGACTTCTGTGGCTACCCCCAGCAGTATCTTCTCATCACTGCTGAGGGGATTATCTCCAGCAGAGAGCCAGGATCTGCCACCAGGGAGAGGCCTCCATTGTTTTAGTCTAATGTATAAATCAGTCTCCCCCACCTATTGTGTTGTTAATCCCGTTACTGCCCCTGTTGTCTCTGGGAGGCAGATTAAGGGGGTTGTTTGTGTCCCAATATCTTGTTTTATGTAAATGTGTGTTTTGCTGGATATATCCAGCTCTGTGTGTCTAAAATAAATCAGTCTTCGTTTGGTTTTCCCCTACACTGAGTCTCGGCGAGTGACTGGGGAACCGGGGAAAGTGTGAGTCCCAGGCTAAGGGAGCACTAGACAGCGGAGGTAGTCGGTCGGACTAGCCAGATCCGTTACATTATAAAAAATTAAATAAGTCAAAATCAATATTGAGTCCTTTTGGGGCTAAGGTCTGTAGATTAAATGTCCATTTCATCTCTTTCTGACCTATAGTTCTTATTAAATTGTCCCCTCTCCAATATTTTGTAATTTTTTCGATTCCTATAAAGTCTAGACCACTAGGGTCTTTTTTATGTATTTCAGAGAAATGGGCTGACACACTGTGAAGCATGTATCCTCTTCTGATATTCCCAAAGTGTTCACGTATTCTAGTTTGTAATTTTCTCGTGGTACGTCCTATATATTGTATACCACATGGGCAAGTTAGTAAGTATCTAACATTAATAGATTGGCAATTTATTACTTCTTTTCTTTCATATTTTTTATTTGTTACATTAGATTTAAAGTCTGTGGCTTTTTTATTGTGTGGTTTATTTCTAATTTTACAAGCTTGACACTTTCCACAGTAAATAAATTCTTTTAAGTCACTCAGGAAATGTGTTGGTCTTTTTTCATCCTTAATATAACATCTTACTGTCACGTACAAGTAGTTAGGAGACACCGTGGTCAGGTAGGACTCCAGGACAGAACAGGTCAAACAAGCCAAGGTCAGGTTTCCGGAGAGCAGGATAGTCATATAACGGAGCCGAGGTCAGGATACAGGAAAACAGGATAAACGTGAACGTAGCCGAGGTCAGGAATCAGGAAATCAACGAAGTCAGACAAGCCGGGATCATACACAGGAATACGGAATCAGAAAACGCTATCTGGGTACTAGCACAAGGCATAGACAACCAACAGAAGGCAAAGTCAGACAGAACTGAAGAGGTTTAAATAAGAACCACAGAGGAAGTTCAAATCTCCCGCCAAACCTCATGACGTCACTTCCAATGTCTGGGAATCACCACCATGATGAGTGTGGGGCAATCTCCCCTCATATATGCCTGCAGTTCGCCACCAGAGGGCGCGCGAGTGCCGAAACCGGACGCCGTGTTCCAGGAGGTCTGCCTCTCCTGCGCGGCAATCCTGCAGATGGTAGCCGTGCGTTGGAGAGGGATCTCCCTCTCCTCTGTGGCGGCTCCGGTGTCCGTGCATTGGAGGGGGTCTCCCTCTCCTCCGTGGCGGCTCCGGGGTCGTGCGCGAGGGGGTCGCCCCTCCTCCGTCGGCTCGGGGGTCGTGCGTTGGAGGGGGTCTCCCTCTCCTCCGTGGCGGCTCCGGTGGCCGTGCATTGGAGGGGGGTCTCCCTCTCCTCCGTGGCGGCAACGTGGGAGCCAGGGGCAGGTAAGTAACAGTACCCCCCCTTGAAAGGGCGCCCTCAGGGCGACCACCAGGGCGAGAAGGATGCCTAGCATGAAACGCACGTATCAGTCGTGGTACGGAGAGGCGTGCCGCAGGTATCCAGGATCGTTCCTCAGGACCGAGACCCCTCCATTGTACCAGATACTGCAAACTGCCCTGTTGTCACCGGGAATCAAGAATTACCCAAGGAGTCCTTCTCTCCGAAGCCCTCCTGGCAGTCTCGATAGTAGAATTCCCGCCTCGGGTAAACCGGTTGCAGACTAGGGGCTTCAACAATGAGGCGTGGAACACCCGAGGGATGCGGAACGTTCTGGGCAGTGCAAGTTCGTACGCCACCGGATTGATCTGCCGTAGAACTGGAAAGGGCCCTATAAACTGTGGGGCCAATTTCATGGACGAAACCCGGAGTCTCAGGAATCTAGTAGACAGCCACACTCTATCGCCAGGCCGGTACGAGGGGTTGGGAGAGCGCCTCTTGTTGGCCTGACGTTGCTGGAGCGAAGCCGCGTGTTCTAATGCCGAATGTACCGAAGCCCAGGTGGTACGAATGGACGCAAGTCTCTCCTCCAGATCTGGAACGGCTGAAACCGGTAATGTCTCTGGGAGGGACTGTGGATGGAGACCATACAGGCAGAAGAAAGGCGAAATCCTGGTAGACTCTTGGCGCGTGTTGTTCCTAGCAAACTCCGCAAACGGCAACAGATCGACCCAATCATCCTGATGATCATTGATGAAGAGACGTAGATACTGTTCCAGATGTTGGTTCGCTCTCTCCACCAGACCGTTCGTCTGCGGGTGATATGCTGAAGAGAAGGCCAACGTGATGCCCAAGGATTTTGCGAATTCACGCCAGAATCTTGCCACGAACTGGGTACCTCTGTCTGACACGATCTCAGACAGTACTCCGTGGAGCCGCACAATCTCCCGGATGAAGATGTCCACCAGGGTAGAGGCGCTGGGTAGTTTCCGTAGTGGGCCATTTTAGAGAAACGGTCGACCACTACGAGGATCACGGTATGTCCCCTGGACGGCGGCAATTCCACAATAAAGTCCATGGCCACATGAGTCCAGGGAACCAAAGGCAAGGGAGAGGTCGAAGAAGGCCAGCCGGACGAGTACGAGAGGATTTGTCGGCCGCGCATCTCGCACATGACTGAACGAATGCTGTAACGTCTCTGCCCCAATGAGGCCACCAAAAAGTCAGTGAAAGTAGCTCCCTGGTGCGTGCCACTCCTGCATGTCCCGAGGTCCTGGCACCATGTAGTGTGGGTAGAACAGGTACCCGGAAACTGGGAGGAACGTACAGTTTCCTCGGAGGCAAGGAATCCGAAGCTTGACCTTGAGAGCGAGTGACGCGATCCAGCAAAGCGGCATAACCCCGTAACCGAATGGCTGCAACGACCTTGGCAGAAGTGATGATGGGTTCCGGCTCTCTACTCTCCTCCTCAGGTTGCGTATGCATGCGGGATAGTGCATCCGCTTTAGTGTTCTGTGAACCCGGACGGTACGTTAGCACAAACGGAAATCGGGAGAGGAAGAGAACCCACTTTGCCTGGGGAGGGTTAAGGCACTTAGCCGACTCCATGTATTGAAGATTCTTGTGATCGGTCAGAATCAAGGTCGGTACCGAGGCCCCCTCCAGCAGGTGACGCCACTCCTCCAAGGCCAGGATAACTGCCAACAGTTCTTTATTCCCTATATCATAATTCCTCTCGGCTGTAGAGAAGTGTCTGGAGAAGTAGCCGGAAGGGTGTAGTGGTCCGCTGTATGAAGCTCGTTGGGAGAGTATCGCTCTCACTCCAGATTCAGAGGCATCCACCTCCAGGAAAAATGGTAGAAGCGGATTGGGATGCCGTAATACTGGAGCCGTCGTGAACTTCTCCTTGAGAAGAGTGAACGCGGACACTGCTTCGGAGGACCATTCAGACACATTGGCCCCTTTCTTTGTCAAGTCCGTTAGAGGGGCGACAATCCTCGAGTAATTCCGGATGAAGCGTCTGTAGTAATTGGCGAACCCGAGGAAACATTGCAGAGCCTTGAGACCCGTAGGCCGTGGCCAATCTTTGATCGCCAGAACCTTCGATGGGTCCATATCGAAACCCTCAGGAGTAATCACATACTCCAAGAAGGTCACCTTGCGGGTCTCAAAAATGCATTTATCCAACTTGGCATATAGCCCATGCTGTCGGAGAAGGCTCAGAACTTGACGGACCTGGTCGCGATGGATAGATAAGTTCTCAGAGTAAATTAGGATATCGTCCAGGTATATGACCACGAACTGCTGGAGAAAGTCCCGTAGACAGTCGTTAATAAATTCCTGGAACACCGCCGGGGCATTGCACAGACCGAACGGCATGACCAGGTACTCATAATGTCCCGAGCGGGTGTTGAAGGCTGTCCTCCACTCGTGACCGGCACGAATACGGACCAGGTTATACGATTTGAGCCCCACGTAATCTGTCGAAAAGTTCTGAGATGAGGGGGATAGGATAGGAGTTCCGCCTTGTAATCCTATTCAGGCCTCTGTAATCGATGCAAGGTCTTTGACGAAGAAAAACCCCGCTCCAGCCGGGGACGTAGCCTGACGGATGAAATCCCGCCTCAGATTCTCCTCGATGTAGGATTCCATGGCCTTGGTCTCGGGAACAGACAAGGGGTAGACTTGACCTCGGGGTGGCATAGTGCCCGGAAGGAGATCAATAGGGCAATTGTAGGGTCTATGAGGAGGTAACTTCTCCGCTTCCTTCTTGTCAAATACATCCGCAAACTCCCAATAATGACTTGGAAGAACCGTAGCGGCCATCTCCGACCCAGTAGACACCATGGCCAGTCGAATGGGTGGGTCACAGTGCTTCCTGCAAGCTTGACTCCAGGACGTGATCTCCCCAGTTGCCCAATTGATGGTAGGGTTGTGCCTCTGTAACCATGGAAACCCCAAAACAACAGGAGTAGAGGGAGAGCAAATTACCAGGAACTGAAGATTCTCCTTATGCATCATCCCTACGGAGAGTGTCACTGGTACGGTAGTTTGGGTGACTTGTGGTGGATGAAGTGGTCTGCCATCAATGGCTTCAATTCTCACCGGCGTGTAAAGAATTGAGGTGTGGTGGGAATAAACTGCTGCTCGCAAAAATGGGCATCAATAAAGTTCTCTGCGGCTCCAGAATCCAAGAAGGCCTCTGTGCAAATGGATCCCTCCGGCCATGATATCCGAATTGGAACGGTCATCCGAGTACTGCTAGAATCAGAGGACAGACCCAGCACACCTAAAGCAGGTCCTCTAAACCACTCTAGGTGCGGGCGTTTCCCGACTTCTTAGGGCAGGATCGGGCCCAATGTCCAGTCAGACCGCAGTATAGGCAGAAACCCTCTCTTCTTCGCCTGGCTTTCTCACTCTCAGACAAACGAGTGACTCCCAGCTACATAGGCTCCTCACAGGTGACAGGAGACGTGGGTGGTGGTATGAACTGAGGAGCAAGACGCGGGAGGGAACGTACACTTCTCTCCCGTGCTCTCAGATTGTCTCGTTGCACCTGCCGTTCTCGAAGACGAAGGTCGATCTAGGTCACATAGGAGATTACGGAGTCTAGGTCGGATGGAAGATCACGAGCAGCGATCTCGTCTTTCAAAGTCTCTGATAACCCGTTCAGAAAAGCAGCGATAAGGGCCTCGCTGCTCCAGTTCACCTCAGCCATTAGCGTACGACATTCAATAGCATAGTCCATGAGGGTACGCTCTCCTTGACGGATGTTGAAGAGAGAGGACGAAGCAGTGGAATACAGCGCGTAGTGCGGACACAAATTCAGGATAGGAGTGAACCACCGGAGTGCTCCTCTCCCACAGAGGAGATGCCCATGTCAGGGCCTTGTCCGTGAGAAGCGAGATTATGTAACCAATCTTTGCCCGATCAGAAACAAAGGCATAAGGGGTAAGTTCGAAATGAATCTCGCACTGGTTGAGAAATCCAGGGCAAGTAGCAGGATCTCCTCCATATCGCTGGGGTGGTGGAAGATTCATAGGAGCATGAACCACCGGCACCGGAGCTGGAGACGGTACAGGCGGAGGAGCTACAGCTGGAGGAGCATGCACTTGTAGTCCGGGGTCCGTGCATTGTAGAAGGGTCTGGAGCGCCTGGGCAAACTGATCCAGACGATGGTCCATCTCATCCATCCGAAGCGGGTCTCATGACGTCCTTCTGTTTCTGTCACGTACAAGTAGTTAGGAGACACCGTGGTCAGGTAGGACTCCAGGACAGAACAGGTCAAACAAGCCAAAGTCAGGTTTCCGGAGAGCAGGATAGTCATATAACGGAGCCGAGGTCAGGATACAGGAAAACAGGATAAACGTGAATGTAGCCGAGGTCAGGAATCAGGAAATCAACGAAGTCAGACACAGGAATACGGAATCAGAAAACGCTATCTGGGTACTAGCACAAGGCATAGACAACCAACAGAAGGCAAAGTCAGACAGAACTGAAGAGGTTTAAATAAGAACCACAGAGGAAGTTCAAATCTCCCGCCAAACCTCATGACGTCACTTCCAATGTCCGGGAATCGCCACCATGATGAGTGTGGCGCAAATCTATATGCCTGCCTGCCTCGGGAGTTCACCACCAGAGGGCGCCCGAGTGCCGAAACCGGACGCCGTGTTCCAGGAGGTCTGCCTCTCCTGCGCGGCAATCCTGCAGATGACGGCGGAAGCGGCACCGCGTTGGAGGGCGGCCTCCCTCTCCTGCAAGGAGGCTGCAGCGGTGGTAGCCGTGCGTTGGAGGGGGGTCTCCCTCTCCTCCGTGGCGGCTCCGGGGGTCGTGCGTTGGAGGGGGGTCTCCCTCTCCTCTGTGGCGGCTCCGGTGGCCGTGTATTGGAGGGGGGTCTCCCTCTCCTCCGTGGCGGCAACGTGGGAGCCAGGGGCAGGTAAGTAACACTTACCAATTTTTTCTTTAAATTGGGGGCTCCTCTAAAAACAATTTTGGGAAAAGGAGTGAGTATTTTGTTTAAATCCTTATCTTTCAATAATATAGACCAATGAGTCTGTATATTTTTTTGTAATTGTTTATAATCGACATTAAAGTCAAAAATCATAGGTATATTATTGATAATATTATCCTCATCCTTTTTTGTTTTAGCTTCTAAAAGAGTTTGCCTTTCAGTTTGTTTTACTTCTTTAATAGTGTTATCTAACTTGTTGGAATCATATCCCTTTTCTTCAAAGTCTTTTTTTAAATTCTTCTATTTGTGTCTCTAGAATATTTTCATCCAAACAATTCCTTTTAATTCTATGAAATTGGCCTTTAGGTATATTTTGGATCCACGGGGGGAAGTGGCAACTGGATATTTCAATGTAACTATTAATGTCTACTTTTTTTAAAAAGTACGTGTTTCTATTTTTCCATTATGTATATAAATTCTTAAATCCAAAAAATTAATCTCATTTTTACTAACTTCTGAGGTAGTATCTTTAAGGTATACTTTTGTCTCAACTACATATGGTTGTAATAGCACGTCTATATATTCAGATAATCAAGAAAGAGTTACGTACCTGGCTGTTGGTTCCTCCGGGTCCTCGGATCGGCAGCCCCAACGGAGAAGGGGGAAGGGAGACCCCCCGCCTCGGCACAGCAGCCTCAGCCGCGCGGAGAAGGGGGAGACCCCCCGCCTCGGCACAGCAGCTGCAGCTGCCGCGGAGAAGGAGGAGACCCCCCGCCTCGGCACAGCAGCATCAGCCACCGCGGAGAAGAGGGAGACCTCCCACCTCTGCGAGACAGCTTCCGCCGCCGCGAGGACGGGGAAGACCCCGCACCTCTACGCGGCAGCCGTCGCCTACTGGAATCAGGTCCGGTCCTGCCGCGTGCATGCGATCCTCTTCACACCACCTAGTGGCGCCAGCCGGTAATACCACTCCTTTTAGAAGATTGCGTTCGTGCCAATCACAAGATGGCCGCGGACTGGAAGTGACGTAATGGACTTGTTGGATTTTGGCAGGAGACTCTATTTTGGCGCCAAATTATACTGCCTACTTAAGGGACTCAGAATCCTTCCAGCTTTGCCTTCTGATGGTCGTACCTATCTAGTGTCTATTCCTCAGTAAGCGTTCCTGTTTTGATTCCTGTTACCGACTCGGCTTGTTCTCGTTCCTGTTTCCCTGGCGTTTGATTCCGGCTTCCTCCACGACGTTCCTGACTTCCGGCTTCCTGATCTCGGCTTGTTTTTCGACCATTCTGCACCTATTACTTCTGATCTCTGTCTGTTGGACTTTGCCTGTGCTGTTCTACCTGACTACGGTGTCTATCAGTACGCTGTGCGTGACAGAAAGTAAAGAATTTTTCCCGATACTATTGGTCTACCGGGTGGAGAAGTAATATTCTTATGTATCTTTGGTAATATATAGAATACCGGAATTTTAGGATAGAGTATAGACAAATATTTAAATTCGTGTTGCGTTAAAATCCCTAACCTTTTACCTCGTTCTAAAAATTGTCCTAGTTTTTCCTTTATATCTGAACTTGGGTCTTTTATAAGGATTTCATTAGTAGTTTTATCATTTAATTGTCTATTAATCTCTTCTATATAATAGGCTTTGGATAAGATTACTACCCCTCCTCCCTTATCTGCCGGTTTTATAACTATTTCAGAATCATTTTGTAGTACTTTTGTTGCTCTTATTTCCTTGAAAACTAAAGTTTTTATTATATTTATTGGGTCTTTTTATTTTATGTAAATCATGTATAATTTGTTCCTGGAAGATTTATATTTGATTGGAAAAAACGTGGATTTTTCTTTTAAATGAGTATGTGAAAACTGTGAGGTATCATTAGTGTCTAAAATATGATCTTGTTTTAGAATATCTGTGTCTAAAGTGTTATGTAAAAATAATTTCTTTAAACAAAGTTTTCTAATAAATCTTTGTATATCTATAAAAATGATCAAAATATTTAGTTGGTACAAATTTAAATCCCTTTTTAGGACTCTTTTTTGTGTATCAGTGAGTGTTTTGGAACTTGAATTAAAAATTCCTATATCTAATATTTCTGTTGTCGTGACTTGTTTAGTATTATTGCAATTATTCAAAAACGATTTATTTTTCTTTCTTTGAATCTTTCTCCCTGCCCTCGTTCCTCTATCTCTGGAACAAGATAGAGGAAAGAAAAAAATGGTAAGAATTAATTAAGGATAAAAAAAGACATTTCCTGAGTGATTTAAAAGGATTTATTTACTGTTGAAAGTGTCAAGCTTGTTAAATTAGAAATAAACCACACAATAAAAAATCCACAGACTTTAAATCTAATGTAACAAATAAAAAATATGAAAGAAAAGAAGTAATAACTTGCCAATCTATTAATGTTATATACTTACTAACTTGCCCATGTGGTATACAATATATAGGACGTACCACGAGAAAATTACAAACTAGAATAAGTGAACACATTGGGAATATCAGAAGAGGATACATGCTTCACAGTGTGTCAGCCCATTTCTCTTAAGTACATAAAAAAGACCCGAGTGGTCTAGACTTTATAGGAATCGAAAAAATGACAAAATATTGGAGAGGGGACAATTTAATAAGAACTATAGGTCAGAAAGAGATGAAATGGGCATTTAATCTACAAACCTTAGCCCCAAAGGACTCAATATTGATTTTGACGTTATTTAATTTTTATAATAAATTTAATTTTTTATAAGAAATTAATTTTTATGATAAATTGTTTTTTTTATAGGAAATTGATTTTCAATAAATTAGTAAATTATTAAGTCAAATTATAGATACCATTGATATTATGCTTTTATTGTTACATATATTGCTATCCTATCTTTTAAGATTTTTTCTATATGATATGTTTATGATAATTTATAGAAAGAATTAAAATGGATTGTATATATATATATATTTAGAATAGCAAATTTATGTGCTTTATATTTGATATATTATATATTTATCTGTATGTGGTTAGAGGAAGAATATATAGATACTTATTTTAATTGTGTTTTTTAGATTTATTAATAAATACATTTTTTAATTGTAATATAATTTGAGCGTTTTTTAATAAGTATATATATTTTTTTTATAAATTTAAAAAATCTTGAATAAATTATTTATTCCTATTTTTATTAATTGATATGTATGTTCTTGTATATTCTTCCTCTATTAAAAGGATGTGAAGGGGTTAAACAAGATACTGCAGGTGGAGGCAATTAAGCATACCATTAGAGGATATAAAAAACAATCAGTATGCACCTGATGAAGCCGAGATATTTGGCGAAATGCGTAGTGCTATTTTGGATCTTCTGAGACCCTATTTGGGGGAATATACCGTACACACGGAATCCGGAAATTATAACAGCATCTTCATTGAAAAGAATCTTAAACTTTTTTTTGTGGTTTGCGGTATCCTGCTAATTGAAAGAACTGATCAACTTTACTCATTACAAATACTTTGTGGTCTGCGGTCTATGGTCGATTGCCGAGAGGAAAGACGCTGAAATCACATCAAGGCTTTTATTGCCGGCGTCTCTATGAAGCTTTTTCAACACGCATATTTGTGCCTGCTCTTGTAAGCATACAAGCTGTTCCCTGTAACTTTTTGTAACTATTTATATATGACAAAAATTATTTTATATATATCTTCCTTTTTTAATATACTTTTTATTAAATTGAATTTGGTATCTTTATAATATATTAGTTTTTCATTTTTTATTTAAGAAGGGTTTCTGTTTATATATTTAAGTCATAGGTTACGTTATGTTTGGACCCTCTTTTTTCTTTTACATGTAAATGATCATCTTTTGACCTGGTTGAATATCCATGGAGAGATTGCATATTCACACATATAAGTATATTATTATTGATTATTAACACTTATGGTGGTTTAATATATATTAAGTATGTATAGCTCACCTACTCCCATTTTATTCTCTATCGGTCCTAACACTAAACCCTGGCTACTGAATTACTAATAAGCTGAAACAAAACACTGAATCTAAACACAAAACCAAGAAGGACATACCTTTAGTCTGCTGACTGAGACAAACATAACAAACGAGTGGGGCACACCTTATAAAGGAAACAGAGCTGAAGCAAATAGCAGAACTGGAATCAAGGAATCAGAAGCACAGAACAGAACATATGGAAATCCAGGAATGGATTACAGCAAAGGGGGAACTGTAGCAAGACAGGGAAACTCAGAGATATGCAGCTCCGCAGCCTGGATAGACCTTGACATTTTCCTCATTCTGATGCTCGGTTTGAACCCCAGCAAGTTGTCTTGACCATGTCTACATACCTAATATCTCTCTCTATATATATAATGTAGCAAGTGTAAGATGAATATTATTACTGTTCCACAACAGAAGGGGGAGGTCACTTATGGTTCCTGTAGGGTATGACTTCCCTCTGCTTATACCACCTCTGGCCCAGGTTGGAAACTTGAGATAAACTGAAAAAGTATAAATCTAATGATGGAATAATTTCTGTGTCCTTACTAGAGGTTTATGTGTTAAAGCATATTTTAATTTAATTTCCTTGGGGACCAAGGCACCCCATTTATAAATTGTCTTGATGGTAGCAGCATTATGATTTTAGTTATATATCATTATAATTACGTGTGGGGTGGTATTATGGAGGATTCTTGTGATTATTTTTGGCCTAGGGTAGACAGATAATGAATTTTAACTCTTTCTCCCCCAGAACCAAGTCACACGCATGCTTGGAGTAGTGTGCGGCAAAAGCTCTGAAAAATATCCCTTGCCTTATTTTCAAGGTTGTTGTATAATCAGACCTCAAATAAAGGTCTGACTACAAGATTAAGATCCAGATCCCCCGCTGCAGGGGACCTGGATCTTCTATGACAGACCTCCTGTTGCTCCGCCATTGAAGCTCTTGCGGAAGTTCTGGGTAGCTGTGAATCGCACAGATTTTCACCAGCTGCCAGAGAGGAGGGCCCGCCACAGAGCTGCAGGGGACCTGGATCCTCCTCTCTGGCAGCCGGTGAACATCTGTGCGATTCATGCAGACAACCTCCACTGCTACCCAGAACTTCCACTGGGGCTTCTACGACGAAGCACATGACCTTCCTGTGCTCAGTCATAAAATCCCCGGTGGAAGTGGGGGTCAGATTGGCAAATAAAAGGATATAAAAACAAGAAATGCAATCATAGATTTTATTAAATATAAAAAAAGAGTTTACATGTGAATTGTAAATATTCATAACTACTAGTAAAACCTTTTCCCTATAGGGTAGTCTTTTTTAAGGCTTTTTCTTTTTTCCTAAATTTTCAAATGTGGGGCGTCATCTTTTAATCAATCAAATACAGTATTTTTTCAGGGACTATATGTGCCAATCTCAGAGAAGGGACCCCAGGGTGCCACCCATGGGCGTAGGAAGCCCTAAAAATCTGGGGGGGATAGCATTTTAACTGGTAGGGTATACCTGACCATTTCACCAACAGGGACTTTAATGACATCACATTATAAATACATAGACATTAATATGAAGTTGGTCCCCCTTTGCAGATATAACGGCTTCCACTCTTCTGGGAACGATTTCCACAAGATTTTGGAGAGTTTCTGTGGGGAATTTTTGCAACCATGCCTTTATGGACCTTGCTTTGTACACTGGGGCACAGACCTTCCCCAAAAACTGTTCCCATGAAGTTAGAAGCATAGTGTTCTACTGGATGAATGGGAGAAAATTCCCACAGAAACTCACAGAAAAAGAGAAATCTTACAACCACAGATGGACCCCACTGGACCAGGCCACAGAGACTACTATGATGTATTGAAGGAACCATCTAAGACTCCTAACACGTCATACACACAGGAACATATCCACACACCTAAACACTTGAATAACATACACACACTAACATACACACACAATAATACACCCCAAAACATTCCCACCCTAATATACCTAGACATATGCCCACCATCCTGGAAACATACTAACATACCCATAAAAACAGATGCGCACAATAACATACCCACAAACATACGCTATCACACCCAGACACGCAAACACATCCTTCACCTACTCTGCCTACCCCTAGATATAACACGTGTAGCTTTGTATTAGTGATGCCCTAGACCAAGTGTCCAAATGCTACACATAGTGACACACGCACTCATTTTAACCAGAAATAGGCCTGGATTTAACCCTAGGTGCCCCTGAGTTAAACATGTGTTACAGGGAATCATTCTCTTCCCTTTAAGTACGACATGCCTGCTCATACACACACATAGACTGCAATTGCCTGCACATACACACTTGCCAGTACTCACACATATGCACTACCCTTATACATGCCTGCCCAAGCATACATAAACTGCTCACACACACATGCCTCCCCATAAATATACACTGCCCTTGCACACACTTACACAGACGTATACACTATAAGACAAATACACTCCTTATATACACACATATACACTGCCCATACAGACGTACACATATACACTGCCCATACACACATACACATATATACTGCCCATACACACATACACATATATACTGCCCATACACACGTACACATATACACTGCCCATACAGACGTACACATATACAC
>VKOC01029281.1:0-16352 GCA_009364415.1 Spea multiplicata
CTTTTAACCCCCTATATGCCACTGTGCCTCCAGAAAGTCCTTATACCCCCATATGCCACTCTTACCCTCCCCGACTACCAGTGCTTCCCTAGACTTCTCCCCGTGCTTCAGATTCCTTGGTGTGTAGTGGTGGCAGCCAGTGAAGGTCTGTGCGATGCGCAAACACAACCTCCGCTGCTGCTGCCGGCACTTCCGCCGGGCTTCTATGAATGAGCACCGGGAGGTCATGTAACGCCGGTGCTCCGTCAAAGAAGTGCACCGAACTTGAAGTGCTGGCAGCAGCGGTGGTTGTCTGCACACTGCAGTGAAACTGGATCTTTGTCTTTTAGTCAGACCTCTATTTGAGGTCTGATTAGAAGAAGACCTCGAATCTAAGACGATGGTTATTTTTCACAGCATTTGCTAATGCGGTAATTATCCAAAACTCACACAGTAACATACTAACATGCCAACATACATATTAACACACAGTAACATAGTTGCACACACAAACATACTTACCACATACTAACACACAAAAATAGGGGCTGTGGGCCTCCGTAATGCTGGCATCTGCACTGCATTTAATAAATAGCCTCAAATCCTTTAATAAGTTAGCAACACTGGGCATATTCTTCAGCACAACAGCATGTTTTGCTTGGAAAAATAATTAAGATTATTTTCATAGGTATCAGTTGCCTTTTGCCACTAAAAATGCAATACACAAAAGAATAACTGAAAAAAATGTTTAAAACAGGAATTAATTAATTGCATGGATACCTGTAGTATGGTTATACTACCAAATGACTTTGTTCATTAAATCACATTTAAGAAGCTGAATAATTCATGCAATTATTGTAACCATGTTGGTTACTGACCTTTTTAATCCATTTTGTGTGGTTAACTTCAACTCCAGTGTTAATTACATGTAGGGTTCTGCATACAGAGATAAATGAAAAAGGCATTCTAATCTAACTAAATCTTGCTTTCAACACATGCAACACTGCATCTAATTTATGTGCTATTTTATACAGCTAAAGGAAAAACGTAATTTCATTCTTTACTGTCGTTTTTCAACATTACTCATTTATCAAATATTTCTGTATTGCATACTTTGCGTTTGTATTAAAATGTAATAGAACGTGTTTTACAGAAGGTTTATTTTGTTTCGGTGTAATTTGAAAGCAGGTTAAGTTAAGGAATATTTGATCTATGTAATTAAGGTAGAATGAGGTAGAATATGCTACAAAGTTCCCTGGGAGGGATTCAGGGAGAGAGAGGACACTAGCAGTGAGTAAGACTTCATTTCTCTCTTCAAGAATCTCCAGAACTATTGTGCTTAATTTTGTTTTGTTGGAGGCAGGTAAGCAGTCCAACTATAGTCAGTTGCAACTGTTAGTTAGTGCTCAGAGAGCAAGGCTTTTCTTTTGTTTGTTTTATATTTATGTTTTGTTTGCCGGACCTTATACTAAAAAGAACTATAATTCTTAAAGCAATACAACCGTGTGTGGTATTTCCAACCCTAAAGCTGTGTGGTTATATAATCCAAGCTCACAGTACATTCTGTCAGCAAGCATGATTGATTCTCTTGTGAGTTTATACATCTCGCATACTGCATACACTCAATGGCCACTTTTTTAGGTACACCTTGCTAGTACCAAGTCAGACCCCTTTTTGCCTTTAGAACTGCCTTCATTCTTCATGGCATACTTTCTATGAGGTGCTGGAAACATTCAATTGGTACTAAGGGGTCCAAAGTGTGTCAAGAAAATGTCCCCCACACCATTACACTACCATAACGAGAAAGAGACCCCTGGAGACATGTAGGCAGAAGGGGTTACATGACCCAGCCATGCACTCAGGAAGGAACTGGGGGAGGATTTGGGGTCAAACATCGGCCAGCTACTCAGTATCACCTGGGTGGGATTTATTTTGGAGGGAAAATATACTGTATAAATTTATGTGAAAATAACCATATTTATTATTTCAACTGATATACAGAGGAGAGAAGATTCCCGCCCTCCCCGAGTCTAGGAGTTCAGCGGAGGAATGCTGCATTGGATGTTGGGATCTGGCGGAGTGATCCAGAGGTTTTTAGACCTTGATCTAGTTTGTGGTATAGGCATAAATTCATGTTGTAGGTTAGATGATAGATGTTAGAGTGATGCCCATACAGGTTTTTCTACATTCAAGGTGTTTTTTGCCCCGACCCCTCGTGTCCTGAGCTTTACAACGCTGATGTCGTCAATAGGACCATTAAGTTATGGTCGGTTCAGTTTTAAATTCAGAATTTTAAGACGTGTACATTTCTTTAATACTGTTAAATTTGGAGTAATAAATAATGTCTCGGCATTTAGTAAATAAATGCCGTGGCCAATTCTAAATCCAGTGTGCCTCCGTGTCATTTTTTCGGTGTTTGAACAGTTAATACACAGTGCCGTAATGATAATGTGAAGTGCATGGGTCATGAAATGTTGATACAAAGCAGGATGGATCCATGCTTTCAAGTTGTTTACGCTGAATTATGAGCCTGCCAGCTGAATGTTGCAGCTGGAATCAAGACTCATCAGACCAGGCAAAGTTCTTCCAGTCTTCCATTGTCCAATTTTGATGAGCCTGCACGAATTGTAGCCTCAGTTTCCTGTTCTTAGCTGACAGGAGTGGCACCTGGTGTGGTCTTCTGTTGCTGTAGCCGATCTGCTTCAAGGTTCAACGTGTTGTGCATTCAGAGATGGTATTCTGCATACCTTGGTTGTAACGCGTTACTGTTGCCTTTCTGTAATCTTGAACCAGTCTGCCCATTCTCCTCTGACATCAACAAGGCATTTTCGTTCACACAACTCGCCATTCACTTGATATTTTCTCTTTTTTGGACCGTTCTCTGTAAGCCCTGGAGATGGTTGTGCGTGAAAATCCCAGTAGATCACCAGTTTTTTAAATACTCAGACCAGGCACCAACAACCATGCCACATTCAAAGTCCCTTAAATCCTCTTTCTTCCCTATTCCTGATGCTGGCTGATTAGCTATTTGTGTTAACAAGCATTTGAACAGGTCTACCTAATAAAGTGGCTGGTGAATGCAGTTGCCCACTTTACCATATTCCTGTCCACATTGCCCCCCTGAAAAGCACTCTAGAGCTAGCACAGCCTCCATATACACCTAGTCTCACCCCCATGCAAAACCACTCACCCAGGAGAGCTCTCTGTAACCTTCCCTGCGAAGCAACATTCAATAGACGAGCCCTGTGGAGGATCCATTCAGGAGTGTTGTCCCACTTCCTGATTAGAAAATTAGTCCAGGATCACAGGGAAAGGTGTCTGTGTCTTAACAGTTCACCACAGGAAAAGCTACCTACAACAAAGGTTGCACCACCATTATTTGGGACTGAACTGTATTGGGAGGGTGGTATGTTCTGGTTGCTGGCTACTGCTTCACATGACAGTGTAGGGATTACAATGTGTTTAGTTATTGTTCTTATTGCTTTAACATATGTTGAAATATTATAATACATTTGAGCTTTAATACCCCATTATACTAAATGTCAGTGGGCTTAAAGGTATTATTTCTTCGCAGGGACAACCCTCTTATTATCTAAGGGTCTGAGCAAAGCGGAAGTACCGCATTGAACCTGATACTTCCCCAATCTCTCAAAGAACTGCAGAGCTTTTCTGCCATTCAGGGACACACTATGAAGTAGATGAGATTACACACACACACACACACACAAGAAGCCTTGGAAACCATGTTGATTTCAGATTTAGTAATATACATACACTCATTACAGACAGGAGTAGATATAGAATGTTAACCCATCTAATACCAGGCATGAGTAGATTCACAGAATTAACTTCTCTATTACCAGACATTACACACAGACAGTGACAAACACAGTCTGACAAACAAACACAGTGACAAACACAGTCACACAAACAAACATTGTGACAAACTGACAAACACAGTCACATACATACTCAAACACACCTGGTGCTGGTTGCAGCTTACCCTGAGTTGGTGTGAAGGAGGGACTCAGCCTATCAGGAGAGGCTTCTGAACTCTCAGGCAGTCAGGAGAGTGGAGAAGACTCTCCTGATTGGCTGAGACCTCCTTCACTTAGACTCCTCATTCGGGACATGTGGTCACCCTACTGCAGAGGGTCAGGGTCAGCACCAGCATGGAGGTAACCAGTGACAATGCCAGTCATATATAACTAGAAGGTCAATGATTATGAACAAGTAAGCATGAATATATTTATGAAAGCTAAATTAACCTATCCACTTCATTGTTGGTCAATGCACTGAAAGTCTGTATCTTATGTTTGCATTTTTTCCAGGAACAATAATTCGGTTAAGCTCAAACTCTAATGGGAAGAATGATACCTTCCGGATTCTCCCATTTACAGATCTTTACCCTCATATGTTACAAGCTATGCTCTCCTTAGCAATGTTAGCAACTGCCCTACCAGAGACTAGTTTGTATACACAAGAAGCTTTAATTTAAAGTTTAACCATTTTATTATGTCATTGCAGTAAGGGATCACAAATGATTCATTATTATTGTTTTATTTTAGTGACAGAATAAAATGTTTGTAAACTGCTACTTTATTTTCAAAAGAAAAGGTGAGAGTTGGTACTTTGCTGTAGAAACGCAGGAAACAAGTAGAGTCAAGTTGATACCTTTATTGGATAACTGAGTAGATTTAGAATGCAAGCTTTTGATACCTCTCAGCAGTGGCGAAACTACCGGGGTCGCAGGAGTTGCGACTGCGACCGGGCCCAGGAGTTCTGCCAGTCAGGGGGGCTCACCGAGCGGTCGTTTTCAGCAACCGCTTGGCGCCGCCTGCCTCAGCGTGAGGCGTCTGTCTCGGGTGCCGGCGCTTCACGCTGAGAGCTGGCATATGACCTCATATGCCGGCGCTCAGCAGTGAAGCTGTGCGCACCACGGCAGAGCAGCGAGGCAGAGGCCTCGCGCCCCCACCACAGGACTGCCTGGTAAGTGACATACAAAGGGGGGTAGGGAGAGGGTAGATGTGAGAAGGGGGGTAGGGAGGGGTAGATGGTGAGGAGGGGTAGGAGAGGGTCGATGGTGAGAAGGGGGTATAGGGAGAGGGTAGATGGTGAGAAGGGAGGCAGAGGTGGTAGATGGTGTGAGAAGGGGGTAGATTAGGTTGGGGTGGGGGGCCTAAACAGATTCTCACACAGGGGCCCTGAGGCTTCTAGTTACGCCCCTGCCTCTCAGGTCTCTTCTGCAGGCATATAACACAATCGCCACACTGTATTTTTGCTACACAGATTATAAAAACCTAAAGTAAACCAATAATCACAAAAGAAAAAATCCAGGTCTCAAAAGGTGCTGCATGGCACATTCAACGATGATTCCAGATACTGTCCTCAAGAACAATTCATTACTGATTCAAAAATAAAAAAAATCATTAAACCTAGGTTGTTAATGTGCCTTTAGGCCTGGATTGGGAGTCTATGTTCTGGAGTGCCCTTCATTCCATTGTACATAGAGGTTCATTTTTGTCAGTTTGCGTATAACATACCCGGGCCGTTTCCAGTAAAATCTCCGTGTAAACGATGGTGCTTTATCAAAATTAAATTATCAATCATTTTTATCATTGTTATTGTTATTGTTGATTTTTGAAAAGTGACATCTTCCCATAAAAGCGGAGATTATTTTTCTAGTTTTCAATCCCATTTATTACATAATAGCCACAATATCTGGGATACATATTAATTTCTTCCCATTCAATTATTGGCAAATATATTTGTCTGCAACGTTATAGCGTTACATAATCCAAATTCCACACAAAATTCAAGGTGCCTTATATTAACTAAAGCACTGGATGAATAAAAAAAATTAGTCAATGTTGTTTATTATATAGAAAAAGCAGAAAGGCAAATAATTGATAAAGCTTGACTCAAATTTCTGAAATCCAAAGGCCGTAGGTCCCGGGTATGTTCTTCATTAAATTGAACTTTAAGATAAAGCATACTTTGGGGATTATGTATAAAAATGAATCTAGTACAAAGTTGGTCTCATTCAATTTAAGAAGTGGAATGGTCCAGTCAGGAAAAAGATTTTAAAACTGCTATAGTAACAAGTTCACTTTTTAAGTGGTCAATTTTTATGAATAACACCAATTGTTTAAATATGTTATATGTCGTCAAAGCCCTTTATGCTACTTATTTTATTTTGTTACAGAAGTGACACCTTTTCCATTATAATTAGTATCAGCCACATGGAATGGCACACATTGTTAAAATAAGTGGTGCAAATAATGAAAATCTTATATTTCACTGAAAGTGTAATGAACCATTGAAAAATCATTTATTTCTTATTTCCCACTCAAATGAGTATAAGAAGCTCTCAAGAAGTCAGTTTCGTTTATTTATAATAATTATTGATGACATATTAAGTCATTTCTGGAAGGTAGGGCCTTAATTCCTTTGATGTTATTTAAACTTCACTGACATTTTAAAGTGATATCCATTAAATAAACTAAACAAACTGCAAATGCAGTACAGATGCTATAAAATCCGAAAGGAATGCCTTTAAAAGGCACAATCTTAAACTGTACTTCTTGAAAAATGACTGCTTTTACTGCTATAATCAATTTGTTCTACAGTTTAAAGTACTTATAAATTTTACTTTTGAGATACATTTTCTATGTATCTGTATAACTCTTCTGCCCAGAAATGTTAATATTCCTAGTAATATCGTTGTTTAAATAATCAGTCACACAGAGATGGTATAATGATTTCCTTTTTAAAGGCATTTTTTTCCAAGGTAATTACTTTAAAATGCCAAAAATCTGTTTTGCCGCATGCCAATTTAGAATTTAACTTTGTTGATCCCTGTATATCAACAAGAATAAAAGAATTTTGAAAGTACTTAAAATTCCTAAATGTTTATGCATTCACCCTTTATCAGGGTCTGCATATAGAAATATTTTGATTTATATACAAAATGTCCTGCACTTGGTCTATATCTCACCCATGAAACATGACGAAAAACAGAAACCTTGATCTTAGCTGTTTGCCTGGAAAAAGAAACTGGGTACTAGAAAATGCTTTGGTCCGTAGGGTAACATTTTTTGCTAGTTATCCCTGATCACCTGGAAATTCAATCTTATCCAGTTTAAATAACATCTTTCAGTGATCAGGTTGCAATAATCAATCTTTGATCTCCACATGAACCCCAAAAACCCAGTATAAACAACCTATTGCTATGCAGACCCATTGCTACAATGGCAAATAACTCACCTCCACTGAGACTTTTCTCCTGATTTGATGGGAAGATCTAACCAGTGGGAGAACAGGTCAGCAGTAGCAGATAATCTGCAGTTTCCCCTTACTGAGGAGACCTGGGCAGGCATAGTGACGTACACCAACAGACTGGATAAGTACATAGATGCAGAACTGTGATTTCTGAAGGGCAACAAATCTACCTGAGGAAGAAATATATGAAGGTTCAAGAGCAGAGGGCTAGTCAGGGCCCTGTATGTGATAACGCTACCAGACAGGTAAAATATCTGTATCCAACAGAGGGAAAGGCACCGAGATACTTTGGAGTACTTATTTTAAGCCCTTCTCCTTCTCTGATACCTTCGCAAGTTTCAGGCAAATGCATGGAAGTTGAAATACCTGAAAGTCACACATTTTAGGAAAAACACCTTTGACATATATAAATAAATGAAAAAATATTTAAAATAAATATGTGAATAAAACAAGATTTCCCAATTAATAGTCACCCCATACCCATATGGGATTGATAATTTAAGGTACATCCAAACATCCTTTGGGGAAAAAATAGTTACCTTAACTTTTAAGAGTACATTCATTGCACCATGCATTAGTCCTTATTTTGAAAAGTAACTGGCTGGAACAGAATAAGGTCTTTCCTGGTGACAAATTACATGTGGGGGTTGAGAAGCTGATCAGTATGCTGACAGAGGGGCTGAAAGTCATCATGGACACTCCAGAGGACATGCTGGCCACACTCTGTGACCCAATGTTTAAGAGCAAGTTGGCTCTTAAAAATAATTTTAAAACTTGGAGAGACATGCTTGTCTGTAGGGTGCGTGAGATGCAGCACAAAAGGGGCATGCTAAGCGAAAGAGAGAGGAGGTGCCTTTTCTGATAGGCGGAGGGCCCTGCGTTTGCAGAAGCTCTGGCACATCAGCAATCGAGTGGGCTATTTGTCTCCTGTCTCTCCTTACAATCTAAATTCAAAATGGGCACCTCCATCTGTAAACAACATTTAATATTGGCGATAACTGGAGACGATTGGTGCTCTGTTCTTAAAACATGCTCTTTGCTGTCATAGTCCCACAAACTTGCAACAACATCTCTGGGATTATCTGTTGGCTTAGGTCAGGGTTGCAAGTCTCGATATTATATAAAAATGGCAATGTTTTTAATAGCATGGAGAATTGTCATTATATATTGCAGTCCTGATGAATTGCAACTTTAAAAATCATATCTTCTCCATCTGCTGTATTCTTTTCAATGCCTGTTGGTGAATTCTAACCTGCTGAGTGTAATTATGGCAATGTAAGAGAGTTCCAAAGCAAAGCTAAATAAAATAAATTAATCACAGGCATTTCAAAAAGCCAAGGCCAATAGACAGAGATTAGTAGACCAGCAAGAGGCATAACAATTTGAAAATGAGTCATTTGGGTGCAGTGTAATAGTTATAGTCTGACAAAGTGAATTATACACATTAAATTTAAGATTGCAGCATCTTCTCGAAATGGCTCATTTAACTGTTCTTAACACTTCCAGGCTACATGGATGGGCCATTTTATTTTCTTACGCTAAGTAACAGTCAAATATTTTAGAACCACTTTGTATTTTAGATGAATTATTCAGTGAACAATGAACATATCTGAAGACTCGGGTAACCTTTAAAGTGGACCAAAATAGCGTCCTCAATAAACATTGGTTTCATAGGGTTAAGAATGGGGCACAAGTGAACTTGTCCCTTTGGCAACTCTGATTTGCATATGCAACCCTGGTGTCTACAGTATATTCCTCCAGTTACTATTGATACAAACCTCTCAGGTCATAGAGTGAACACTGGAGTGCTGGACTTGACTTTCAGCCAATAGAAAGGTGAGGGTTCCCCCCAAGCTGTTGGGAGAAAGAGAGAAGTGTGGTAGAAGACAGAGTGGTGATGTGTCTCTGCAACAAGACACATCAAGAGATTCATCTTTCTTATTTTTACTGTTGCTGAGGACCTCTGTAGTGTCTGCTACCAAGAGCTGACATTGTTTAGAGCGGCTTATTCTTGTGTCAGGTTGTCTTGTGGCTGAGGGATACATGTAGTTCCCATTGGGTTCCTGTTTGAATCCAGTGTACAGCAGAAGGGAACAGCTGCCAGATGACACCAGAAGCAGCAGTCAGATGAAGGTACTCAATATTATTTACAGACCAGGGACTGTGTACAAGAGCAGATACAGCTTTGGTACACCCGACCAATAGCACCAATACTACTACTATCCACTTCAGGGGTAGTACTACCTCTATCAAGGGTCCCAACATCTATGTGCACCACTGTTGCCCCAGGGAACTTGAAAACAGCACAGGAATGCAGTCCTGATAATTTGGGGAGGGTTTGATTTGGGTTCATAGTTGTTGATTTGCTCTATACCATTGGTGTTATTAAAATTCTCATGTTCTTACCGTTCCAAACTAATACAAACTTTTATTTTATGACAACTTATTATATTTTCTGTGATTCTTGTGTATGATATATGTGTCCTAGTACACTACACTCTAGTACCCTGGAAGATTACTAGGTGGAGGTACTGCCAAACTGCTATGCACCAGGTATTGATGCAGAGCTCTGGTATAAGACGTCATGTCCCGCGCTCTGCATCAATTGCTGGCACACATTTATTAGAGAGTACGGAAGCTGAGGTCTGAAGTGACAGATCTCATGCTCCCTGATGTTGGGCTAGTTAGAGGGAGATTGTGAGACCGTCTTCCCTGGGCTTGGTACAAAATTATAATCTCCCCAACCAACCCAGAATCCATGAGCTCTGGTCTGGGTAGGGGGACCCCAGATGAGCAGGGCTGGTTGGGGAGATCACAGTTTTTCACCTGTCTCGGTGTTGCCTTGAAGACCAGCCCAGGGGAGGCAGTCGCACTTGACCCTCCCCTAAAGATAGGCTACTTTTTTAGGGGTTTTGTGATGAATCACATTGCTGGTGATTGAGATGGCACTGGACTATTTTCCCCTCTCTATAACTAATATACGCTCTATATCACACACACTCACCATAATAGACACTTAGTCTAACACACTACACATATACACTCACACTAAAAAATCCTCACTATATCACACTTCACTCCCTCACACCTATCCCACCTGACTCTCATCTTCCTCACACTTCCCACCTGGCACCCTTACCTTGCCTGGAGCCTTTGTTTGTACTCTAGCTGCTTGCACACTGTGCAAGCGACAGAGACATTACCATTACCATTAACATTGTTATGTGACCCCACTACACTCTTGCCTCTATGAGAGAAGAATTTTGGACTGGCCCAGGAGGCAATCACCTCTAAGTGCAAGCCTGCTCCTTGCTTACAGGTGAGTACAGACGATACAGTCTGTCCTGCTTACTAGGTTGAAAACTAACAACTTTCTCTTGTACATCAGAAGTTCTGTGCACATAGAGGTAACAAGGATGCAAGGATACCCATGGAAAACGTAGTGTACATTTTCCCTGTCCCTGTACATGGAAATTACCTTGATTTTTTATGTTATGTCTTTCCATTACAAAAACTTGTACAATATGTAGCATTATGACTGTAGAATATAGCTGAAAGTGTGCAGTAAATTCAAGAAACCATACTTTATCTAAAACAGATTCTAGTTATGTGCCTGAAGGGTTTAGAAGAATACTATGGTTCCGCGAGGTATATATAATTGAAGTAAGCTCTTCTTTGAATTTGTAGGCTCCATTCCAGTGAGACATCATTACCTTAAGACTGACTTTTCCACCTGCTGAATAACGTGCTGTTGGGCTTTCTGGTACATATAAACTGGCTTCATTACATAAATACCATAGTGTTCTATAATTTCTACATGTCATTTTATATTTATAGCATGTAAGAATATGTTTTCCAATTGCATGTAAAGACATTACAAGGTGAGAAAAAAAACGTGCCATTTAAAAAAAAGGGTAAACCAATTATTTAAAATAGAATAAGGAATGTTAATTATAGCAATTAATACATTATCTTATATTTTTACAAGCCAGCCTGTAGACACGTATAATACTGTAATCATGTTAATTATTATCAGGGAATGCTTAATTCCTCACTTCAGTCAAGTGAAACAAAAAGAAGGTCCAGTTTGAAGAGAAGCTTCATACGTTTCCTCACTGTTTATGTGTGTTTAAACAGGTTGAGGAGATATAAATGCTTTGTTTCCTCCGCTTACGATGCTCTAGCACTCTGTCAAGCCCATGAAACGATACTTTCAGTTGGAAGGACAATTAAGAAATGTAGGGCAGCGTTTTTTAAACCAAATAAATCAATTTAACCTGTATATAAATGTCAAGTATATATATATATATATATATTATATATATATATCAAGATAGATGTATTTATAGGAGAATGTTTTTATGTTTTATTAAGAAGTACTCAAAACTAAGTTTGATAGTTTTTACTGTAGAAATAGATAACAGTTTGCAGTTGCTAAGGTTACTTTTCACAACATTTTGTAACACAATTTAAGGAACTATAAATCACATCTCTGTAGAATTTTAGACACTGCGATTTATACTACCCTAGACCAAAACTGAAAAAAATTGATTAAAAACAGTGATACATTTTAATTAATGAATCCGGGCTAATTTATTTCTTTTAAATCTCTCATGGCAGTACTGTTATGAGATGCCTGTAGGAGCACTGTTATTCAATTAATTTTGGTAAATGTATCAAAAGGTGAAGCTGTCACGACCTTCCTAGTACTGGCACTTACCGCGGAAGTTATTCCACCTAGAATACTACGACCAAAGGAGGAGCCCCTGGCAGCAATACCCCAGGATTTAGATGATCCCAACAGTAAGGAGGCCAGAAGGAAGGTATAGGTAGTAGATACGGAGTTGATAGTACAAGGAGCAAGACTAAGCAAAACCTGGAACGCTGAGGCAGGATATGGACACAGGAACACACAAGCCGTAAACGAGATCCAAAGAAGGTAGTCAGGTAAGCCTTGGTCGAGATCCAAAGGGGGTAGTCAGGCAAGCCGTGGTCGAGATCCAAAGTGGGTAGTCAGATAAGCCGTGATCGAGATCCAAAGGGGGTAGTCAGACAATCCGTGGTTCAGTAACAAGATCAGCAAGGCAAGGTACAAAATCAGCAAGCGAAGGAGAGGTCAGGCAAGCAAAGGGTCAAATAAATGCTGGCAGTAACACAAAACACAACCGAGCATAAGGACCACAACAGGGTAACTGGCTAGAGAACTTCCTGACTTTTAAATCTGGCGCCAGAACCTAAACCCCGCCCCTAGGATGACGTCACTACAGAAACTCAAGACGGCCGTCTAAACCACGCCTCCAATTGCGTGGCAACGAGATGCTCCTGCCGCGAAGAGACCGAGCCGAGGTAAGTCCCTGACTCCGGGGATCTCCCCCGCTGCAGGCAGGCTGCTGCAGCGTGGAAGGAGGACCCCCGGAGGAGGCTCTATACCGCACGGATCTCGGAGGACCACAGGCTTCCGCCTGCCTGTGTCTGCCGAGATCCGTGTGAGTAACACTAGATCTAGGCACCCGGCGCTCACAGACAATGACTTGCCTGTGTTTGCCGGGAGCCGAGTCAGTGTTACACGATCTCGGAGACCGGCGCTCACAGGCATTGGCTTGCCTGTGATTGCCGGTACTCGAGACCGCGATCCGCGACCCCGGAACCCGGCGCTCACAGGCAATAGCTTGCCTGTGTTTGCCGGGAGCCGAGACCGCGATCCGTGACCCCGGAACCCGGCGCTCACAGGCATTAGCTTGCCTGTGTTTGCCGGGATCCGCGGATGCAGCCTGAGATCCCGGGGTTTGCCGTGTACCGGCAATCTCTTGCCGGTACCGGCCAGGACCCGGGATAGTGACAGAAGCTTTACATCATTTGCACATAGTTATTTTTACTTTTATTTTAATATAAGTTAAGCTGGTCAGGTCTACACAGATCTAAACTGCTACTAAAGAAATGCCTAGGCCATAAGTATGCAGAATATATCAAGGTATGACTGTGGTTGACTTCAGACACAAGTTTCACCTATCTTTATACATGCAAATTGCTATATGGACCAAAAACAATTCCAACTAATTTTCGGTTCATTTTTGGCCCATTCCTTTTTAGGCATCTTCTTCCTCAATTTGCCATCAGGTGAACTGAGGGCAATATAGTGGTGTTTGCAGTGATGTCCTCTCCCCTGAATTGAGGATCAGGCAGATGATGTCACCACAAGCTCCGCCAGTGAATTTCGGACAACAATTCTGAGCTTTCTGGTTTGTTTACGTCCAATGTTTTTTGGGGGTGTCTGGCCTTGCGCTGAATGCACAAGTCTGCTACAAACCCCATGAGGAAGCATACATTTAACTAACCATTACTGTCCATAATTGTGAAGGCAAAACTAAATAGATTTATGATGATAATTTCTGGATATTTATCATGCACAAAAAACAACAAGATGCATCTGCACACAGCTACAGGTTTTGGTCTTCATCCCTTAAAGTCTCTTGCTTTGTCTTGGTAAATACAGAACATAGATACATTAATAATATTTCTCTCAGCAAGCAGTTTTTTTGTTGCTGAAAATATTGAAGAATGTGCTAGCATCCTTGAGAATTACCTTTTTTAAATGATTTCTACTAATTTCATAGTAATAGTAATCTTAAATAACTAGAAAAAGAACATTCAAAAGCTCTAGTTACAAATTTCCTCTTTTACATAGTATGACTTGAATAGGCTAACCATCAAGAGATAATTGTTAAAATGTTTACTTTGTATTTTAACTTGGGAAAAGTGGCTCATTTATCAATGACAATAACAGAAGCTAAGCTAAGCTAAAATTACATTTACATTTGTAATGGAGAATAAGCACTTTGATTAATTTTCCACATTGACTCTCTTCACTCCCAATTATAAAGATTCATGTTTGTGTAGTTATGACACTAACTTATCAATCTTTCCAACTGAATACATTAAAACTGTGCAATTACTGAATATGAAATGTTAAATCTTAAAGACCAACACAATGTTCTTTAGGAAACAGTAAGTTTTCCACTCCAGAAGAACAAGAAGAACATACCGTATTTTTTTTAGAATATTAGGCACACTTTTCATAGGAAAAATGCTACAAGAATTACTTGCATTTTATACTCGAAAATAGCATTTGTTATTTGAATCAGCAGGACCCAGGATCCTTTACTCCATGCTATCAGATACAATCAAACAATACTCACACTAAGCACTGTTGTATTGAGAGAGATTTAAATGGCTTAATTAACCAGGGCCAGACTTGGAATGACGAGATAGCCCTGGCACTTTAAGGCCAATAGCTACCAAATGACATAAGTCTGGCCAACAACAGGATATGGCAGACTTCATGTTACTCTTTTATGCTCGCAGTGCTGCAGGGGACCTGAACTCCCCTGTCTGTCAACCGGTGGGTTTCCCTGTGATGTGCACCGACAACCTCCACCTCTCCCCTCCACTTCCACTGTGGCTTCTTGTAGAAGCCCCAGCGGAAGTGAAGGGGAGTAAGGAGGCTGTGTGTGCACAAAGTGCAGACCCCCACCGGCTGACAGAGAGGTGAATCCAGGTCTCCTGCAGAGGATCATCCTCTCTGTCAGCTGGTGGGTGTCTGTGCGATGCGCACTGACAACCTCTGCTACTCCCCTTCACTTCCGCTGGTGCTTCTACTCCAGTAAAAGTGACAGCTAGCAACGGAGATTCACCCCCCACAAGACACCAGGGAGTCTAGTGGTGTATGGGGGTGTAATGAATTTCAGGGAGGCAGAGTGGCATATCTGGGATAGTTAGAGTGGTGTATAGGGGGAGACAGAGTGGTGTATGGGGGGTATAATGAATTTCAGAGTGGCATATCTGGGGAAGCAGAGGGTGAATCAGGGAGTGGCATTCAGGGCCAACAGTGGCATATACGGGAGGTAAAGGATATCTGAGGGCACAGTGGGCATATTGGAAGTTATAAGGCATACCAGGGGGCACAGTGGCATATAGGGGGTATAAGGCATATCGATATTAGGCATATCAGGGAGGCATAAGACATATCTGGGGGTAAAAGGTATATCAGGGGGCTCAGTTGCATATCACTGGCATATAAGGAGTATAAGGCATATCGGGGGCACAGTGGAATCACTGGCATATCGGAGGTATAAGGCATATCTGGGGCAGAGTGGCAAGCTGGGGATCAGATGTGCTTAACTGGGGGCAGTCTTTTTCTCATAGTTTTTATTAAATATGAAAAATAGTTAACATATGAATTAATATTTACTAATAACTTTGTATTAAAACCTAGTTTGAGAAACACCGTGTTTGGGTTCTCGTAGCTTATTATTATGTCAGTAAAATATGAAGGTGAATAGAGAGAGGCCATTGCAATAAAGAGATGAAAGTGTAAATTGTACGTTTTTTATTCTGCTGTTTTTTGTTTTTGTTTTTAATACCCAGTTTGTTCATTACATTATTTTAAATAAAAGAAAAATTTGCATTTTTTCATCCGAATCATCGATTAATCTAAAAAAATAATCGTTAGTTGCAGCCCTAACTGTTTGCTTTCAACTTTAGTGGGAACAGTTTGGGGAAGACCCTTTCCTGTTCCTGCACAAAAAGCAAGGCCCGTAAAGACATGAATTCACAAGTTTGTGTGGAGGAACTTGGCCGGCCGCACAGAGCCCTGACTCTCAACCACACCGAGTACCTTCTCGTTCAACATCTGTGCCTGACCTCACACATGCTCTTTTGGCTAAATAGGCACCAATTCCCACAAACATACTCCAAAATCTTCTCAAAGGAGTGGAGGCTGTTATAGCCATAAAAGGGGAGCCAACGCCGCATGAATGCCCATGGTTTTGGAATGGGATGTCCAACAAGCTGATATAGGTGTGCTGGTCAGGTGTCCACATGTGTTTGATCATATGATGTATACATATATATATGTACCTGAGATTTATTGTTCAGTTAGGGAGTTCATTCCAAGTCACTATATTTTCCTTTTTTCTACACGATCCAGAGAAGATAAATCAGTAAACCGCTTTTCTATTCTTCTGCGACAGAGCTGCCTGTGAAATTTCTATTTAGCATACTGACAGCTCTCAAAGATTTATAGCGAAGATCAG
>VKOC01029283.1:0-16852 GCA_009364415.1 Spea multiplicata
GAATTAGCGTAGTGGTGGTGGGGGTACCTGTGAAAAACCAGCATGATGACAGAGATCAGGACTTTTTAACCAGCATGCTATCTGATCTCATAGAAGATCAGCAGGTGACTAGTACTTTAAACTAAATTGTTGCCAGAACCCGCAATCAGAACTTTAATTTTACTTATTTTTATATATGTAACCCCTCAAGGGATTTTAGTGATGGCTGCTGTGTCACTGACTCACCTGCAGTTCTTATGGAGTGACCAGCAGATGGCGAACTGCAAAGCACATGGATGAGGTGAAAAAGGGGCCATTGGGAGTTTGGGGAGAGGAGTTCAGAGTTGGATGCCAGAGGCGAACGACCTTTGCTGAGAGAGAAGGAGAGTGAGAGAGGCCTAGGAACAGAGGCCTGCTTCAAATCCATGCTCAGAGGAGCGCTGCAGCATCCTGGCAGAATCTGACAGCAGACAGAGATACAGGGCTGTTTGCAGCAGAGTTGGCAGTGAAGAGGTTAAAAGTTGAACTGCCCTGATTGCAGATGGTGGAGTGGTAACCCTAAAACCTCTCCCCCTGTCTCCACAACAGGGCACCCTGAATTTAGCCCCACACCAATAAAAGATTTTGATCTCCAGTCCCACTGACATACTGAAGTTTCCAATACAATTCAACCCATACTGTGGAGTAAGTTACTCATGGGCCCCAACTGTGTTATGTGCACCAACTAAAGGTACCCAGCGGCCACTAGGGTGAAGATTAGGGTGGGCCGCAGTGATTGTTGTGGGTGGGTAAACCTCATATTGTATATTGCATATTCTGTATATTTCATTGTATTGTGCTTCATGTTTTTCTGTTACGTTTATGCATGGTGGTTTGCTGTGCAATACAAAGTTCATTTTGAGTTAGCCCTGTGTCAGTTTTATTAATCACTCGGCTGTTCCCGGCGGGAGCTCACATCTATACCCTGCACGCTCCGTTGGGTGGAGGCACTGCCACAGTTATGTGCCCCAACTCCCAGGTAGCGGAGGCTCAGGATTGGCCTGCAGAGCACAAAGAGATAACTGGAGTAAATGACGACAGAGATAATGGTGGGCCTACCCCAAAACCCGTTACATATACGTAGATAAGCTATGGCTGTTTTCATTTTATGACTTTCCACTACATCACTCCTAAGGTTGGGAAAAAGGTATTATGAAAAATAATAATAATTATTAATAATAATATGAGATTTAACAGTTTATTTGTGAGATGAAATAACATCAAATATAACTAAAAACTTAACGTAGCTTTTATTAAATCAACATAAGAAAATATTTACATATGCTTTTGTAAACCTTCCACACATAACACTTACTCACTTTATAGCGTTTGTACAGACACCAGAAATGCTGTTCTATGTCTTCTATGTTTACAAACATACCCAAAAGCAATGTGCATGTTATTCATCGTCTCATCTTGTCACCAAATTCACAGAGATGGCTTTCATTGGTTGTTGCTGGTCTGTCTGGGCTTCTGGCGGGGACATAGGAACGGTGGGGTGAGAGAGGCACTCACCTCGGGCACAGCTGCGAGGGGGCGCACAGCCGCCCGAACAGCAGCATCAGCCTCCAGGACTGGTTGGGGAGATCACGGATCTCTCTAACCAGCTCAGCAGGGCCCCGTGGTGAATCACATTGCTGGCAACAATGTGATTCATCACAAGCCCCTATGAAAACAGTAGCATATCTATAGGGAAGGGGGCGAGCAAAGATGCCACCTCCCCTGGGCTGGTCTTCAGGGGACTGCCGAGGCAACTGCATGACTGTGCTCCCCCTAACCAGCCCTACTCATCAGGTACCCCGTGGGCAGTGCGTACCCAGGCAGGGTGGGCAGGGCTGGTTGGGGAGAAGACAATCCCCCTCTAACCGGCCCAGCATTAGGGAGCGCGAGGTCTGTCAATTCAGACCTCGGCTCCTGTGCTCCCTAATCACTACGTGCCGTCAAATGATACAGAGTGCCAGGATATGATGTCACCCTGGTGCTTTGCATCAATAGCCAGCGCATAGAAATGAGGGAGCACTAAAGCAGAGGCCTGAAATGACAGACCGTGTGCTCCCACCACAGGATGGACGATAGAAGGTGAAGGATGATGGTAAATGATTGAAGATGATGGAAGATGAGTATTCACGTGTGTATGAACAGGCTTGTGTAAGGGCAGTGTATGTGTATATGCGTGTCAATGGGCAAGTGTGTGTAAAGGCAGTGTGCAAGGGCAGTCGTGTAAGGGCAATGGATGTGTATATGTAAGCAAACCTGCATACTTTGCTGCAAGCCATCACAACCTGCAATACCCACCTTCATGTTCCCCACAATCAACTGAAGTCCAAGCAAACCTGCATACTTTGCTATCACGACCTGCAATAACCACCTTCATGTTCTCCACAATCAACTGAAGCCCAAGCAAACCTGCATACTTTGCTGCAAGGTATACAGAGTGGACAAGAGATCTTCTTAATTATCTGTTATTGTTTTCTGTATTGTTATTATCATTTTCCTGTTTCTGTGCCTGAATTGTCTATTACCCTTTTTCTGTCTTATCTATGCTTTATGGCCTAGGAATGCCGTTACTGGGAGTTGCAGCATTTTTCCACTGATTGATTTATTTGTTTTTATTTGGTAAAATGTATGTCATACCTGTCACTACTTAAGTGTCTGATATTTCACTTTCTATCTTTCTGCTCCTCTAACCCCTTATCTCCTATATCTGCCCTCTTACTGCCCCCGTCCACTTTAACACTATTTAACACTCTCTATTACAGCCATCACAACCTGCAATACCCACCTTCATGTTCCCCACAATCAACTGGTTTTTCGCCGGCCCTGCCTGCCTGCCTGCCTGCCTGCCTGCCTCTCTCCCACCCGCCCAGTGCTGTTCTAATATATAGACAGTTAAGTACCAGATCTATTGGATCACGCCAGTAGAGGGCACCAAACTGTGGATCCCTTTATTACCCACTACTCCCCATTAAAGCTTTCCAGATCCTATCCCTCCCCATCTGTCTGCCGTCAAAGCTATCCCAGTACCTCTACACTAAACCTTTATATGTGAAACCTACCTATATTTGCTCTACCACTCCTGTCCCCTACATAGTCTTCCCTATTCCTTTCACTCTCAACCAGCAAACTCAATCAACATGCGCAATGTAACCAATCTTATACCTATCACCTCCAACCATAAACTCCCTCCCTTCTTTAACTGTGCCCTATGGAATGCCTGCTCGGTATGCAACAAACTCGCTTGTATACATGACCTTTTTCTATCCCATGCTTTTAACCTCCTAGCTCTTACTGAAACCTGGATCCCCTCCAATGACACTACTGCTTCTGCTGCACTCTCCTTCGGAGGACTACACTTAAGCCACACTCCTAGGCCTGATGGCAGAAAGGGCGGTGGTGTAGGCATCCTTCTCTCACCTCACTGCACCTTTCAGAATATACCAAGCCCTCCCTCCCTCTCATTCTGTTCCTTTGAAGCTCACACAATCCGTCTTTTCTCTCCACTCTCTCTTCAGATTGCTGTCATATATCGCCCTCCAGGCCCTACCTCGCAGTTCTTTGACCACCTTTCTGCCTGGCTCCCTTTCTTCCTCTCTCCTAATATCCCCTGTCTTATTCTGGGTGACTTTAACATTCCTTTAGATATACCTACAACTCTGCTAGCTCCAAACTCCTCTCCCTGACATCTTCCTCTGGTCTCTCTCAATGGACTAATTCCCCTACGCACATCGAGGGACACTCACTTGATCTGGTCTTCTCCAGATCATGCTCCCTTTCAGATTTCTCCATCTACCCCTTCCCTCTGTCTGACCACCACCTTCTATCTTTTTCTCCAGTGCTAACCCCTAACAAGACAAACTTACAGCGCTCACCTCATACTTGTAGGCCATTACCAGAAAATACCATTACCCAACTGTCAGCCTCACTTGAACCTCTCTTACCTTCCATGTTAACCCTTTCCTGCCCAGACACAGCAGCCTCTTTTTATAACAACACACTTGCTTCATCCCTCGATACCATAGCTCCAATTACTACATGTTACCCCCGACAATTTAAACGCCAACCATGGCATACCAAAACCACACGGTTTCTTCAGAAGTGCTGCCACACAGCTGAACGCTACTTCAGAAAATCAAAATCCAGCTAAGACTTTACTCACTATAAATTCATGCTTCACACCTATAACTCTGCCCTCTCTCTCGCCACACAGCTCTACTTCTCCACTTTCATATCCTCTCTTTCTTCCAACCCACGACGCCTTTTTTCTACTTTCAACTCCCTTCTCTGTCCCTCCACACCCACACCACAAACCTCTCTCACTGCCCAAGATCTTGCTACCCACTTCAAAGAGAAGATCGAGACTATTAGAAAAGACCTCTCTTCCTTACAACTCCCTCCTACACCACTCACCACCACTCTCTCCACTCCTACTATACTAACTGCCTTTTCCCCTACAACCGAAGAAGAGATAGCCACTCTCTGTACCATCTGCCTTCAAGCATGCGCTAATCACACCAATTCTAAAGAATCCTTCCTCAGATCCCGTCTGTTTGACTAACTACCGCCCTATCTCTCTGCTTCCTTTTACCTCTAAGCTGCTTGAACGGATTGTGTACAATCGCCTCACTAACTTCCTCTCCTCTAATTCCCTCCTTGACCCTCTACAGTCTGGTTTCAAACCCCTTCACTCTACTGAAACAGCTCTAACAAAAGTCTCCAATGACTTGCTCTCTGCCAAAGCTAAAGGTCACTACTCTATTCTAATACTACTGGATCTCTCTGCTGCTTTCGATACTGTTGATCACCACCTTCTTCTAGACTCACTTGCTTCTATACGCATTCGAGATACAGCTATCTCCTGGAGCTCCTCATATCTGTCTAACCGTTCCTTCTCTGTCAACTTCTCTGGCAAGACATCATCGCCCCTTCCACTTTCGGTTGGTGTCCCCCAAGGTTCAGTCCTTGGCCCTCTGCTGTTCTCTCTTTATACTTCCTCTCTTGGCAAACTAATCAACTCATTTGGCCTCCAGTATCATCTATATGCAGATGATACCCAAATCTACCGTCTTCTCTTGATCTCTCTCCATCTCTCATGTCCCGTATTACCCATTGCTTGTCTGCCATTTCTTCATGGATGTCACAACACTACCTGAAACTTAATCTTTCTAAAATTGAACTCATTATCTTCCCTCCCTCCATCTCCACTCCACTACCTGAATTCTCTATGACCATTAACAACACGCCTATCTCTCCTACTAACCAGGCCCGATGCCTTGGGGTCATCCTTGACTCAAACCTCTCCTTCATCCCTCACATTCAGTCCCTCGCCAGATCCTGCCGCTTGCACCTAAAAAACATCTCTCGTATCCGCCCATTCCTCACCCAAGAATCCACAAAAACTCTGGTTCATTCACTTATCATTTCCCGTCTAGACTACTGCAACACTCTTCTGGTTGGCATTCCACTGTCTCGACTCTCTCCTCTACAGTCTATCCTAAATGCCGCTGCTAGGCTCATCTTCCTTGCACGTTGCTCCTCTTCTGCTTCCCCCCTCTGTGAAACCCTCCCCTGGCTCCCAATTACCTTTAGAATTAAATTTAAGATCCTGGTACTGACATATAAGGCCATCCATAATACTGCTCCTCCATACATTTCTGACCTCATTAGCAAATACTCTCCTATTCAGTCCGTACGTTCCTCCCATGGGCTAAGGCTCTCCTCCACACTCATCACCTCTTTCTTTTCCCGTCTACAAGATTTCACTCGAGCTGCCCCATATCTCTGGAATCTACTCCCAAAGAACCTTCAGCATTCACCCTCCCTCCCTCAGTTTGTCTTAGTCTGTCTTGTCTTGTCATATCCCTTGAATTTATGTATTGTATTAAGCGCTGCATAAACTGTTGGCGCTATAAAAATAAAAGATAATAATAATATATATGTGTGTGTTTGTAAGCTGGTGTGTATGGGCAGTGTGTGTGTAAGAGCAGTGTAGGTATTTGTATGTTTGTAAGCTGGCGTGTGTGTGTAAATGTTTGTAAAGGCAGTCTTGTGTAAGGGCAGTGTATGTGTATATGTGTGTTTATGGGCAGGTGTGTGTAAGGAAAGTCGTGTGTGAGGGCATTGTATGTGTATATGTGTGTTTATGGGCAGGTGTGTGTAAAGGCAATATGTAAGGGCAGTGTATGTGCATGTGTGTGTTTATGGGCAGTTGTGGTGTAAGGGCAGTGTATGCGTATATGCGTGTTAATGGGCAGGTGTGTGTGAAGGCAGCGTGTATGTGTGTTTATGGACAGGTGTGTGTGTAAAGGCAGTGTAAATAAAATAACCTCTGTAATAAAATAGCTGGGGACACAATTTTCCATTCTTGCCTCGGGCGCAAAAGGACCTAGCTACGGCTCTGGCTTTTGGGTAACCAGCAGCAGCAGCATTCCTGGCCCAGTGGGAATTACCTGTGATCTTTGAAAGTAGCAGAGGATGGGAAATTACATTCTCACATTAAAAGATAGGTTTTGTGGAGATGTAATATTGCATTCTCCACTCCTAAGGGGTTAACCCCTTTTACAACCAGGTGCTTGTGTCATTTTTACCATATGTTTGTTAAACCATGCCTTTTACATAGTTGATGTACCTTTTGTAATCATGGAAATGCATATTACTGATGTTATGTTTTTGCAATTTTAATTAAGATTTAGTTGTAGTGGTAGGATTAAAGGATATTGGGGCACATTTTCTCAGTGTAATATGGATCCTTTTAGGCTTGACTCGTAATGTTGGCCTACTTATAAAGTTTTTTATGTATTTTGTTTTTTCTTTTCATTCATATTTCATGAAAATTAAATCATAAAAAGGTGATTTTTGGGTTTTTTGAGAAGAGGGGAAAACTAGTTTTTCTCGCTCTGATCTCCCCTGCACTGTTTACACTGTGATAATGAAGCATGTCTCCATAGCTCTGCATTGCTGATTGCAATGTGATGATCAGCCAGCAGGGGCAGCAATCAGAAATCCCAACAGGGTCTAGAAAGAAAAGGTCATTGAAGAGGTCAATAATGATATGAAAACCATCAAGATTAAAACTGAGACAGACACAGCACAAAGGCAGCGATTTTGACAGCGATTGTTTTCCAGAGACACTGGTTAAATTACAGGATTACCTAAATACAAAAATTACCTGCTGTGCTTCAACTGTTAGAAATTGGATATGGTCAATGAAGATTATATACAGCATCATGTTCGTAAATGGCTTAGTGGGCAGAAAGACACATATACTGGTCTACACCGTAAGAAACGTAGAACTAAAAAAGTAAAAAAGGTTCTACCGTGGATGTCACATCAGGGGAGTCCGCATCAGAAACTGAAATGAGTGAAGCAGGTACATCAGAACATTTTTTGCAATCCAACCTTGGGGTTACCAGGGAGGGATTCTCAGGGTGTAAGAACACGTAGACAAACAAAAGAACAAACAAAAGAAACAAACACACAAGATGTAGACATTCTGAAAGGCCACACCAGAGTGGTCACCAAACCATCAGTTTGACAAGCATAGTACCTGTCGTCAATCTGTCAAATTGAGCCTTAAATCCAGTCGAATTAAGTTTACAATGGAAGGGCTATTATTGTTTCTCCCTACCAATTTACCCAACCTCTTCGAATAGGAGGTGGATAAATGTAAGTTAAATTGCAATTTAAGACTTAAAGAATTCTCTAAAAATACACCAAGCACAGTTCATTATCCTTTCAAGATAAAGTCACTTTGACCTTGATGGAACAATCCCTTATTAAAAGTGTTTGCACGGACTAGATGTGAGCTATCAGAGATTTTAACCACACACCTGAAACGAAAATTCAACTTAAAGAAATTTTGAATTCGGCTTTGGAAACCAGAGTCCTCGATGATACGACATGTGAGTATCTTCTTGAGCAAATTACCATTTGTCTTTCCAGTGCTCTATACACTGCCTAAATTGCATAAAGATGCACAATGCCTACCTGGGAGACCTATTGTCTCAACAAGGAACCTGTTGCCAAGCGCATGGATTTCCAACAGTTAGGATGTTTGGGCTGTGTCACATGTTCCCATATGATCTCTGGGATACACTTTAGTCACCCAGACACAAGCAAGAGATACCGCATAAAGCATTGCATTACATGCAGCATGAAATTGGTTATTTACATTATTATCTTATATTGGCAACAGAACTCACAATACTTATTACTCCTCAATTTGTACAGCTTACAGAGGTCAGAAGACGGAAAAATCTCTGGCCAAACATTTTCTATTACATCGCCGCCAGTTGTCTCAATTGAGGATCATGGAGAGAGACCACATCCTGTTTAGCCATGAGGAGGTGATCGTTACAGGAAACTGTTACAGTGTGAAACCTTCTAGATTAAAACATTAGACACTGTGGCCCCACAGGGTCTCAATGAAGAATTGCTATATACCTCTTTCTTGCCAACTCAATAAGTGGGTTTTGTATTAGAAAGAGACCCCTGGACCAGTGAGGAAGGGGGACATGGATGCTGGCCTAGGCCTAAATGGCTTGTCAGCGTCCCCTGTCCTCATTAGCTGAGCTTTGCAACTTTGTTGCGGGCCCCAGGGGTTAAAGGAAGGTGAAGGGGGATCGTCTCCCTCTTTGCCTTCCTGAAGCTGCCACAGCATCTGTGACTGTAACGCCCTCCCACCCTTAGTTCTTCTGTCAGGTCAGGTTGTTTTTTTTTTCCTATTTTTCCTGTTTGTCTGTTTTTATTGTCACAGCGGCGGTGTTATTCCCCCCCAGCCAGCGCTTATGAGTTTGTTATTCTGGAATTTGCCCTACGGGCTTGGGGAGGCGTGTCCTAAAGACGGCTGATGGCATCGGATGGACTAGGACTCTTGGTGCAAGTGGTACACTAACCGCCTATCGGGCCCAAAAGGTTCGGTAGCTGGTGGGTCGTTTAATTATGTGGATTTAATGTGATTTAATTGGTTCATGTTCTGCTGGTCAATAAAGGGGGGAATGTAAATAAAGCTGTGGCCTATGCCCTACCCACAACAATTATGTCTCGTCTCTTATTTTGGGTATTGGGTGGGGATTTTCTTCAGGCTACAGGCCTAAGCAGTCATGTACTTGATTACAATTTACTGGATTTACGACATCATTGAGGGTTATTACATATCTGTGTTTCCTGTCTCTTTTGAGCATTATTGTCAGCATGTTGAGTGTATTATCTTATATTCATCCAAACAGGCAATGTCTACCTGGGGCTTGTCATGGTGAGTTTCAACTATGGAGTAGTTTTAATCACTTCCTTGTTTTGTCTCCTCTTGGTTACCGTAGCTTGCTGTGGTTGTTATGGTGATGTGGGTGTAACAGGTTAACCAAGAGAGCTGTAGTCGGTCCCAGAGATCAACCAGATGTATCCTCCTGTTGTCCCCGAAATCACTTCCAGCACCAGTCAGCGTACACACCTTGGAACCCTGCTATGTGTACCCAATAAGTAGACACAGCTACCTTGAATTGAGTACAGCAAGAATGAACATTTTATTTTTGTAAAACATAGCCTCATATACCCACAGAACTGCATTAACATAGATAAACAGATACATGTATACAACCCAACTTTTAACCCCTTAATGACAAAGCCCGTACATGTACAGGCATTGCTTTCAATGGGTTTAGGGACCGCCCATTGTCCTTAAGGGGTTAATTTCCCTGGCAGCAATCCTGTTGATGAGATTAGATGGAAACAATGAAGTTTCTACCAGTGCTAAACAGTACTGGGATGTACTTGAACACTGGGGAGTCCGGGTCCCAGGCGAGGAAAACAGTCTCATTCACCAGGGCAGGGAGACAGGGTCCATAATCTGTGAGTAGCAGGCTTCCTTTCAGTCCTCTCCAGGGGCCCCAGTGATGGACAGTTCCGATACACATCCGTCACATATCTCCATCTCCTTTTTCAGGGGGAGACTGATGTCGGAGAAGACCCCAGACGGTTTGACTCCAAAGTCAGGCTGTAGATCTGGACAAAAAACAGCACTCACCCAGCCTCACTGTCTGCTTCTCCCAAATAACGTATAATTACCGCTTGGAAGAAAGGGCCGTATGTGCCTTCTCCCTGGAGTCCTCTCAGCCGCTGGGGAGAAGACAGAGAGGCTGGGGTCTCTGGGGGCGACCATAGACCAATCTACCTGCATTGTACAAAGTCACATGCATCCCCTCCTGTATACGCTATCTGCTTGGGAGAGATGTCGACCTGCTTCTCTCCAATTGCCTACACTTTTGCTGGAGTTACAGGATTCATAGAAATCACCAACATTGCGGGAGTTAAGCCAATGGAGCTGGGGTCACAGAGGGGAGAGGGCAGTGCTTCAGCTGCAGTTGTAAAATCCAGAGGTACCACCAACTCTGGGGCTGCCTGACCAGACCCTCCTTGATTGCTGCGGTCAGGCTTGGGAATAAGGGGAAGGGTGTGGGCAGAGGCCAGCAGCGCTCTGCCTCGATGCCAGCCGTTCAGCTGGGGAATCTGGCTGGGACATGCAGGGGTGGGTCTTGCTAATTTTCTGAGTCATATTTCAGGGAATGAGGCAAAGTGTCTTGGGTGACTTGTTCATTTACTCCTTTTATTTTTGGTCTTTTAACTTGTTGGGTTGTCTTGATAATGGGTCACGCTGTGACTTTTGATACCCTGGATTAAACTAATCTTTGAGGTTTGATCTTTGAGTGCTCCCTACATTTTCTTATGGACTTTGTATCTTTTGATAGCTTGTATAGCACCCGGGCATTATTTAAATTTTATATAAAAATGTTCATTAAAAGCTCATCACAAAATCAGTGATGTGTGTCTTTTTTGTGAATGATGTGATCCAATACAAAAGATAAAAAAACATATATAGTGTGGAAGTTTAATATATGATTGATACTGTATACATCATACGTTTTGTACTCACATATTATGGTGAATCAAAGTCTACTCAAAACAAGTGCTGTAAATCATTTTTTGTATGCTCAGGGATAAAAGGAACAAAAACAAAAGTATAAATGTAAATAGTTGTATAAAGGAATGCAGCAGACAGCATCAAAGATGTTCCCAGGAAGACAATAAAGATTATAAATGCATTGGGTCAAAAATGTCTTTTTCTTTATAAAAAAAAATAATGAGCAAGTCCTAAAATTAGCGCTATAACAATTCTTGCATGGAAAGAGTTGAAATATTGGCATGTTAAATGGCCATGGGGTGTCTACTGGGGGAACATAAACACATTGGGTATTTCTAAACTCAGGACAAATAGTAGACTTGTGCATTCGTCTTCGGGCGAACATGAAAACGAACACGAAGAGTCCGTGTTTTTGTTCGTTCCGAAGAAACGTAGAAGAGAAGACAGTGCAGGTAAAATGTTGGTGAAGACGAAGACTCACACACGAAGAATCTTTGTGATCGTCTTCGTCTACTAATCTCCCCGGTCCCTTCCCCATTTAGCCTACCTTATCTTCCATGCATCGCAGGAGTTGACTTGAAGCGGAAATCCGCAGGTTCGACCGTCAGGGGTTACAGGGCAGTGAGAGTGAGCCTATTGGTCACCTGCAGGGTCTTCCTCTTGCATCAACCAATTGGAAGACCCTGCAGGTGACCAATAGGCTCACCTCGCACGGTCCTTTTTAACTCCTGATTTCCGCTCCCGTTAACCCCTGCGATGCTGCCTTGGATAACGGGAGCTCACTCGCACGGCCCCTTACCACTAGTTGCTATGCAGAAAAGAAAAAAAAAACCTGGGACCCTGCTGCAACAGTTAAAAAGCCGTGCCAGCGACCAACAAAGTCGCTGGAAGGGACATTTAACTTAGCATAATAACTTATTATAACTTCGGACACAATGCTGCCCTCTATTGGTACGATACATTGAGTAGCTTAATAAATTATTATGGGATAATATTATGGGATTTGAGTATATGCTACTCAATGTATAACCAACAGAGGGCAGCAATCTCTCCGAAGATATATTAGCCATATGTGGCAGTGTGCTCATTTTCATTTATTAATTATTTAAATTAATATATTTCTTTGATCCGCTGGTCTCCCCGCTGCAACAGTTAAATGTCCGCACTTGCGGACATTAATTCTGTCGACTTGCAAACTTTCTTTTTTTTTATTTATTTGGGGTTTTTTTGTAAATAAACTGTTGGTACATTACATTAAGTAGCATAATTAACTTTGTCATTTCAGCATATGGAGCAATGCTACTCAAGTATAACCCAATAGAGGGCAGCATTCTGTCCCGAACATATATTAGTCATATGTGGCAGTGTGCTCATTTGCATTTATTCAAATAAAATATATTCCCATGATCCTTTCGTCTAACAGTTTAATAGAAAAAAAACCCAAAATGCGGACATTTAACTGTTGCAGCGGATCATGGGAATATATTTTATTAATTAATAAAAGTCCTTTTTCTCTAAAATTTTCTCCATATTTATAGTTTTTTTTTATAATAAATGATATGATACAATCAAAATATAATGCCATCTAAAGATAACCCTTCTCGTCCTAAAGAAACAATATAGAACTTAAAGCAAATAATAAAATCAGCTGTTGTCACGAAGGGGTTAAAAAAACACTAACTAGGGATAAAAGCCTTGAAGTTTCAGAGAGCTGTAAATGGCGGCGCTTCCAGATTTCACCTCGCTTGAATCACTTGGTGTCACTTGCCGGTTACACAGACAAATATATACACACTACACACAGCTAGAGTTGCAATCCATTGACTTATTTTCTGTGATGGTTTGTTCTTAATGTGTGTTGGGTATTTTCTAAATGTATTGATTTTTTTTCTCATCCCAAGGAAATATGTGGCTAGCTTCCGGAAACCATTTTGCCAAACATGCATCACATACGGTGTTGACATTCAAAAGGCTCAATTTTCTTTAAAACTTAAGAGACATTTTCTCAGCGCTTTTTTAATGTCCCGATTCCTAAGACTATATATAACCGGGTTGAGAAATGGGGCTCCTGTGGTATTTAGAAGCGATATAAACTTTTTAACATTAAGCGACTGTCCCTGGGAAGGAGTCATGTAAACTGCAACTAGAGTTCCATAGTATATGCTCACCACAATCAAGTGAGAACTGCAGGTGGAAAAGGCTCTTAATCTATCACTGCTGGATGGAATTCCAAAAATTGTAGTAAAAATGAAGATATATGTAAAAATTATGAAGACAAATGGGAGTAGAGCATAAATAAACGCTACAGCAATTTCCAGGATTTCCAGAATAGTGTTATCTGAGCAGGACAGGTCCAGAAGAGGAGCAAGGTCACAGAAATAATGATCAAAAACTTGAGGACCACAGAATTGTAACTTATCTACAAAAATAATGATAATCAACAAATCAAGAAGGGCTAAAAGCCATGACCCAACAGACAGGTGGATTTGGAGCTTGGGATCCATGATGGAGATGTAATGCAGCGGCTTACATATTGCCAGATAACGGTCGTAGGACATCACGGTGAGTAAAAGACATTCGGCAGCTACTGAAACACCATAAACATAAAACTGAGTGATGCACCCAGTCACAGATATCGTGCTTCCTCCATGAATTATCACATGGAGCATGTTGGGGGTTATACTTGAAGTAAGGAGGATATCGCACACCGATAACTGAGCAAGGAAGAAGTACATGGGAGATTGAAGACTCTGATACTTTGCCACCAACATAATAATCAGCAGGTTCCAGAGAAACGTCAAGATGTAGATCACAAGGAACAGAACAAACAGAAGATGATTAATAAAATATGGATTCTGAAATCCCAAAAGCAGGAAATCTGTGACTTTTGTTTGGTTGAAAATCATCCTACATAAAAACGAAACACAAAAATACATTGATAGGTAGACTATTGGTTTTTATTTGAGCGCCAGCACCTCTTTATATAATTAGAACGCGTTTCCCTTACAAAGTGTAAACCAAGAATATTTATTGAGCTATTGAAGAAAAAAATTACAATTAGCATTTACTTATTTTTTTCTAATTTCTGTCCATTTAGACACAAGTATATAAGTCTTGTTTTTGGAACTTGTAATAAAATCTGGCATATAATGTGTACATATAGCTTTTTAAAAGCACAGATTTGGAACATTTGATACACTACTGCTTATTTATTTTAAGAAATACATTATTTATTATTACGAGAGAACACAAAGCACAGGCATGTAAATGAAATAATTAAAATTAGGTTTTTCTTGTTCAGTGTATATCCAATTCACTTACCGGAATTTGTGACTCTTCTCAATCTGTAAAAATAGCACCTGGCTCGATAAAACGGTTCTTCAGAATTTGTTTTCAAATAACGGCTATAACTGATCAAGAGGTTTTTATACCCTCTGTAATACGCATTCTGTAACAAGTCCTATTCTCATATGAGAACACGGAGGACGGGAATTATTCTGGGAGTTCAAAGAAGGACTCACGCCTGGGAGAATTAGTTTGTAGAAAAACAGATTACATTTTCTAATATTAAAAATGAATTGGCATTAAATTGACTCGTTTGGCACTTGTGGAATAAACAACTTGTAAACTTAATTTAAAAGGTTGATGGAATTTGTAGTCCATGAAATAGTCTTTTTTTTTAAAAAAAAAAAACATAAAAATATATACATGTAGGGATCTATGAGTTTATATTTAAGTTGGGTTTTGGGTTTGTTTTTTTTGTTTTTTTAAAGTGAATTAGGGTAGTGGTGGGGGTACCTGTGAAAAAACAGCATGATGACAGAGATCAGGCCTTTTTCTTCAAAGAGTAAATAACATAGTCTAGAGGAGATGATACATCAGGCATCATAATAAGGCAGTATACATCAGGCGAGCAACACATAGGGAGAAGGCAGTTCGAATAGAGACTTCATACATCAATAATATACTGCATGTGCATCAATAGGTGTCATACGATACTAGGAGTTACAGTGCGATCAGGGTCGCGGATACAATATTACAGGATATATCAGCAGATAGTTCTGTCCTGGAGAGTTGCTGAGATTGATAAAAGAACCAAATAAAGAAACAAACGGAAATAAAGAAAACAGTGCATGTGACTGTATGGATGGATGGTGCGCCTTCTATTGAGTCACACAAAAAAAAAGGGTCAGTGCGATCTACGAGACTGGTGAGATTGGTGTCAGAATGTATGCGTACGATTCAATATGTGAAGGTTAACTACCTGGTCAACATGCGTCCAACTCGGGGGGGGGGTGTCAACAAAGCTGCCAAGGACAGTCTGAAAAACCACTTTAGCCCATTTTTATATCCTAGGCCCCTGGAGGTCATGACCAAGTCCTCCATCTGACAGATGAAGTTAATAAACTTGTGGGAGGAAGTGGTAGAGGTCCGCGGGCACCCTGTACCATCTGGTAAGAAGCTTGTATGCAGATTCTTGTAATTTACTAGATGTAACCCCTCCTAAGAGTAAGCGATATCATCTTGTCCCACTCTTCTGACTCGAATGTGCGGCGCAAGTCCCGTTCCCATAGGCTTAGGAAGTACGTTTTTTTAGGGGTACGATATGTCAAGAGAAGTTTATATAATGTGGAGAGAAGATGTGAGTGTCTGGGAGAGAAGATGTGAGTGTCTGGAAGAGTCTGTACAAAGTAATTCAAACATCGTTAATGGTCTGGTCAGGTCGGAGGTGGAAGATATGGAGGAGAGGAAGTGCCTAATCTGATGGTATAGAAATAGTTGTCCTAATGGGTACAGGGGTAGCAGGTATGAAGTCCGAGATGGGGCGGATAGAGTCCCCGGTGTAGAGGTGAGAAACACGAAGCACCTTCTCCCTTTCTGGCAGTATCAAACAAACTTTATGTCAGCCTGATCCAAACCCGGTGGGAATTCGGGGTTGGAAGAGACAGGGGAGAGAGGGCGCGGGCAAGACTTGAGGGGGTATTTGGCAAGGGTCTTGTGAAAGACACGCAGTGTTGGAGTGACGGTCGGGTGTCGAAGTATGTCGGGTTGGCGATGCCTCCGTGGTAGCCACGGTATTGCAGCGATGTCATGGGGGAAGAGGGAGTTTTCAATATGAACCCATTGTTGTGGGTGGTGGACGACCATTCCACCACTCTCCATAGATGAGAGGCGACCCAGTACCCTCCGACGTCTGGGAGGCCCAAGCCGGCTTGGTCCTTAGTGCCAATCAGGTAAGAGAGGGCCAGTCTAGGGGGGCGGTTGCACCAGACATGCCTTGTAAAGGTCCTGGTCCATCGTTTAAGGAAGGATTGGGTCAGGTAGACTGGAAGGGTTTGTAGCAGATATATAAGGCGTGGGAGAATATTCATTTTAAGTACACTCACCCTTCCGAACCAGGATATGTGGCTGAATTTTTCCTGAGGTCTAGATCAGGCCTTTTTAACCAGAATGCTATCTGATCTCATAGAAGATCAGCTGGTAACTAGTACTTTAAACTAATTTGTTGCCAGAACCATGTATATGGTTCTGGCACATGTGTATTCACGTGTGTATGAACAGGCTTGTGTAAGGGCAGTGTATGTGTATATGCGTGTTAACAGGCACGTGTGTGTAAAGGCAGTGTGCAAGGGCAGTCATGTAAGGGCAATGGATGTGTATATATGTGTGTGTGTTTGTAAGCTGGTGTGTATGGGCAGTGTGTGTGTAAGAGCAGTGTAGGTATTTGTATGTTTGCAAGCTGGCGTGTATTATGCTGGGGTCAGGTGAGGAAACCAGTATGCAAGGATAGGGGCGAATTTGTACAGCCGAATGTAGGTAAAGTCCAGTAACACGTACCAGAACCAGAGCAGCCAGATAGCAAGCGAGGTCTGGCAACAGGTGTTAAGTCCAGAGTATCCAGGTATCAGGTAAGAATATTCA
>VKOC01029284.1:0-20655 GCA_009364415.1 Spea multiplicata
AATAAGGTGTATTTTCACAACCACAGAAAGATAACTACATTTAGGTCATATTTGTTTAAAATGTTTGCTATATAATTGTTTAGAGCATGGGCGAGTAGCTCTTGCTTGCAATACTAAATAGAAATTGGAACAGGGTACCTTGGGGTCTTGGACCAAGTCAACACTCACTGGTTTAGGCTCAGTTAAACATCATTTTCTTTCAAGTTTTTAATACTGCAACATTTTCTTTCATTTGGAATAGCATTTATCTGGAATTGTATAAAATCAAAGTTAACTTATCTCCTGGCTTTAATTTGATATTGAGTTGCATTAGGTATGTTGGCCAGGTGACTCCTGTGCGTAGGATCCGATGTGAGCCTCTCTCTCGGGCTCCCAGTTACATTGTGATTCACGTTAATATATTGGCTGACATCCAGTGTAGATGCCTGCACTGCAGCAGTGTCTTCGGCCAGCTACATCACGCGGCCCATTGTGCATTTATCATACCCTGTTTGGATAAACACAATATCTACTCACACACATTGTTGTGCTTATTTGTATTAAAGCGTGTTGGGCATTTCTCTGCACTCTCAATGCCCATGCCAGAGCAAGGTGGCAGGGAACACAGTGGGGATACCCATGAAGAATACTATTTTTTTAAGAAAATATTAAGCAACTAGCAAACCCCCCCCCTTTAGTTTTCCACATATAGCCACTGAAGTGTCCAGTCTAAAAAGTGCCTTAGACAGTACTTTTGTACTGGATGTGTTCATTTTTCTTTTTATGGTGCCCATGAAGCCCCCTCAATAATAAGAATTTAATGTAAATGGCCTTGTCTCCTGGGCTCAGAGTTGCCAGAATTCATATCTGTTCTCTGTTTTTACTTATGCTGTACTTTTATCTGATTATTTCTTGAATGACTTGACTCCATCAGCTGAAGGAAAGTCCTTTGTACACATGCTTTTCACAAGCCTTGGCCATCTTGGACAGGCAGTAAAATAGTCCTATATAGATGGACAGCTATTAAATGCAACCATCAACATAATAACTTTCTCCTGTAAATCACAAAGTAGATTTTCTGCATGAGGCGTCGTTTTGTTAATGATTTTCACGCAAAAAACTGCCAGTTCCATGGCTCGGCTACCTTTTAACATTTGTTTCATAATAAACAAATAAGAAAAAGGTGGTTTTTACCCATAACCTCTTACCTCAATTCCAAAGTATGTGGAAGTTACAGAATGGAGTAAAATAGTATTTCAGTTATGTCGTTGGGTAATTGTTCCGTAAAGCCGACTCGTGGCCATTTATTTTTAACTTGTTTTCACTTGAATTGCAATAGAATTTGTAAACCGAGTCCCCCATACATGGTTGTGAACACCTTACACTTTTGCTGTCTGTTATTAAAGCAGTTTGTGTCTTCTTTTGTCTCATATCAAGTGTTTCCAGAAAAAAGTATAAACGCGGCAAAATGTTAAAAATTATTTCTATAAGTCGTTTAGACATACTGCGGTACTACGAATAATGTTTTAATGCTGCCGTTGGGTTTTAATTTAGCAGAGTGGGTGGGGTGGAGCAGAGCAACTTGAAGGATGTTGAGTTGACTTCAAGAGGGACTAATAGCCTCAACCGCCTAAAGTTGAGCCGAGCTAGGCTAACTGGCTCCAGACTGCCCCAGCCCAACCATGCCCTTAAGCAATTATAATACGGAAAGAAGGCTTTCATTTAAGACTTTTGGCTGCTAGCTAAGAATGTGAACAGTAAGACATGATAGTCTTTTTATTATATTTGATATAATATTTCCCATCCTACTGATACATACTGTACAGACACATTTACCATTTCATGTATTTTATTATGCTGATTTTATTGAGGACAGTTTCCAAATTGCAGAAGGATGACCAAAACAACTGAAGGATGTGATGTCATTCTTATTAAATGACAGCCAAGATTTTCACCAGATGTTATCAGTGAACATCCCGCTGCCGTACACTTCATCCAGCTAAAAGCAGTATTAAGGCACTTTCAAAAATATTGTACTGTTGTCTTTAAAAAGGTTTTAGTTTTTTTAGTCCCTGTCGGAGTCAATAGAATGCTGGTCCAAAATTGGTCATGGTCTAATTTGTATATTACATGTTTTAATCTGTGAGCATGGGGGGTTTATTTAGTATGTAGAACCATGGAATGTAATAGTTGAGAAAAATGACAGATCTGTATCAAGGGCTTTGCAAAAACTTAGACGGCAAATTGACTTTGTGCACACGTGTATTGAGATTTAAATGTTTGGATAAGCTTAAAATAGAATATTTACATGCAAGGCAAACGTACAATTTCAACATTACACCTCCTAAAAATCCAGGTTTACTAAATTAGATTTCTTTTGTACTCATTTGATTGTAACTCTTCTAATAATCCTTTTTACATTGGAACGGTCACCACCCCGTAGCTTTAAAGCACATTCATCTTCAACGGTAAGACAAGTCACCATCTTTTCCCCGAGCTACAGTGTTAGCAAGACATATTTGCTTTCTAGTATTTGCTGTAAGTTAATGTATTCATTTATTAATGCCTCCTGTACTATTTTGAAGAAGTTGATGTAAAAGTTTACTACAGGGGAAGCTCGGATCTGTGTCTCATCATAGATCCGCTAGCGTAATTAAATCGGTTTCCTGAAGTTATCTCCCACCTCCTCGCTCTACCCTTACAAAGGCAGCTTTAACCAATCAGCAACAATCAGCAACTTGACCGCGGCGGGGGATAACTTAGTCGGAAGGATTATTCATACGGATTCTGAGAGCAGGAAGTTTCAGAGTTATTCCTCGCATGCACGTGATTATGATACATCTTTATGTCTTAAATAATAAAGAAATACCTTACATTTTTTTTGGTAATATCTTAGAACTCATTTGTATCTGTACACCAATTAAATGCCAGTATAACATTTGACAACAAAATGCCATTTTTAAAAATAAGATGGAAAAGTGGCCAACAGCTGATTCTTTTTTGAACTTTTTTTTGTAACGTCTGGTCTCTTGTGCGGAATAAAGATTAATTTGGGACATATTCCCTGATATTGTATGTACCCTAATACAGTTCTGCAGGCTGATATTTTTAGATTGTGGTAATTTGCCTGTAATTCACCCCCTTCTTCAGTTTCTAATACAGACATAAAATGCTAATTGTAAATCACTCGTGTGGCACGTTTTAATGTTGCGATTACTCACTTTTATTGCCAAGGATTATGCTTCAGGTAATTTTGATAAATCACTTGAGAGCCAGAGCACACTTCCCAAGGATATCTAGAAGTCGTGAGTAAATATAAAGCTCCTTGAACAACCACGTTTATAACTTTACTTTATAACCAGCAGTGTAATATATTTTTTTAGTGTCGTATCAAATGTTTCTTTTGCTACTAATTAATTTTATTAAAACAAAATAACCTTGTGTTTGTATAACCGTGGCCGAGAAACCTTTCTTTTCTGCTATGAGACCAGTAGATTAATACAATTATACTATACAATGTATGGATCTACAATGAGGGTCCTCTCAGACAGGTGTCTACATGACAGGTGCATTCTTTCAAGTTTCATTTAAAAATCTGATGTTTATTAACCACATACGGGTCTTGGCTCCCATGACTGACCATTAAATGAACCATCTGGAAAGTATCTCTCTATTACATTAAAACTAATTTTGCATAAACCAACTCAATCCAGTTCAACCAATCTCCTGAATTTTTCTTTCACTTTTCTCATTTCACTTCTTATGTTCTAGAATTGTTTCACTGGAGTTTTTGTATTTGTCAGTTGTATTTCTGTGCAACTATTTTATGCCATAGTAAACATATTGATAAAAGAATGAAAAAAATATTGCCGCCATAAAATGAAATAATGTTATTGAAATTTCAAACCATCCTTTGGCAAGAAATCACTCGGCTTCCGTCTTGGAGACATTTATTTAAAAAGGAAATATGTTTGTGAACATTTCAACGAAACAAAGTGAACTATAATAAACCTATAACTGACATCCATCAAGTAATGACGTTATTGCCCATTTATCACTTCAGATATGACTATAATGTTTAACGCAGAATGTGTTGTTATTACCCAGGAATAGTTACCCTTTGTGTGCAAGTCTGTTGGGGAGAAATATGAATTCAATTTTATAGCCTGTTACATATCAGCAAATCTGTATATTGAGCACATAAAATATGTAACTTTGATGACCTAGCTTTATGATGCAGATCATAGTCTTCTGGTCTTTCAAGCCCAAGGGAGGTTAGCTGGCAGGCTGAGCTATGGGAAAAGTGTTTGATTCATTTGGCCACACACAGGACGATCATTGTCAGCGTTTGTTGAGTAGCCTCACCAAACCCATTGTATGCTATGTCTACGAGTCAACTATGCTACAATGTAACGAAAATAATACACCCATAAAATTCAGCTGTATATCAATGCGGGGAAACCCACAATTGCCCAGTTTCCAGCCTAAATTCTAGAACAATTGGCATGTAAATGTCTAATTATGTAGCTGTCTTTGGGGAGACTCTCTATTCAGCTCATGAATCCTGATTGGTTTGATTGAGTTATGTTACGAGGGAATGGTCCACCTTATCCTGATGTGATGTTGAATAGTACTCAAAAGGGCACAGCTTTGCATAACACGGCCGTTGTAATTACCACTGCATTAGCTTTTGATGCTTGTCTTACTGTATCTGGTCTTTTGTTGACTAAAGATATTAAACTGAATTACGCTATTGGTAGATGTTACCACATTTACGAAATCACAATCAGCCTAATTAGCACCAGATGACAAAGCATTATGTTCTAGAATGTTGTGAATTTTACACAGTGCTAATTACCAAATGTGATCATTATTCCACAAACTGCTGGATATTTTTTTTAACACTTTTATAGTATACTTTCCAAAGTAAAATCTAATTTTGCTTTTTTCTGAGCAAAAATATATCAACCTAGGGCGACATTTCAGCCATCATATGCACAATACTCTATATGATAAATGAGAGGCCCCATTACATTTATGTGGTTCTGCAGAATCCCCCCTATATATGCATTTGCCCTTCTCCCATCATCCAGCTATTTCCCGTGCATGTTCGTTTTAACAGATCTCCTTTGTATGTACTATACTCAACTCTAGTCAGGTCCAAAGCTGACTCGATGAACACTCCAGAGGGACTATTGAAGACCCCATACGCATATGTGAAAAGCACTCCCATTTATTCCAGTGGGAGAACTATTTTTGCAACTGATTGGCTGGTTCAAGCAGCTGGTTCAGAGAAATGTCTCGACACACACGGGGTGAGAAGCAGCCGCAGCTTTCCAAGGAGGTTCTTTTTTTTTTCTTCCAATTTAAACAATATATATGAAAGTGCTTAGAAAGAAATAGAAACGTGTGGAAACTGCTACAATAATGCCAAAAATACTGCTTTCTAGAATTTCCAAAGGTCCAATCAATTTATCTATAATTCAAGAAATACCAACCATTTTGATTTCTTACGCGACGTCCTTGAGCTGTGCAACATGTTGGGTTAACCGATCTACGGAGTGTTGAATGCACAGGCTTGACTTATGATACCCAACTCCATTCTATTCATGTGTCATGGTTTCTTCAAAAGGTTTGAGGATCGTTGTTAGTAAACCCCCACGGAGTTACATATAAGTAAGTTAAAAGAAGAAGCCTCATCTCTTTTTTTTTTTTCTCTCTATGCTAAAGTGGGGTTTGTTATATTGCAGTAGTAGTTGATGTTTTATATAATGCCCCTGTAGCACGGGGAGGAAGTAGAGCAAGGTCAAGTGAAATATTCCCTGATATAGATTATTTTGTCAGTGTGTTTTTCCAAGGACAGTTGGACATGGATATTGCCATGAAGTATGAAGCCATGAAGCCATGAGTTAATGAATTTACAGGCATGATCTACTCACACTGTCATAATCAGAATATGATTTGTGTGAAAGTAATAAGTCACGCTTGACATAACTCCTTCATATACTGTGATGTGCAGAATATTTTTCAAAGTATGCTTTATATGAATGTCTGTTCTGGTGCAAAGTGGAAAAAGTGAGTGATCAGCCGGTAGATGCTGGTGGCTGTATGGTGAATACAGGACCAATACTCATTTGCACCAAATTACTCTAATAATGTTCCTATCCGGTCACTAAAACCTGCCTACAAGACATTAATAGTCTTTGTTGCACCAAATAAGAAACCATCTTCCTGTAGTGTGTGGAAAAATAAATGCTAGGAAACATGTCGTTACGTCTTTAGCCATCAAGGTTTACAAATGTATTGGGTTTCCAAGGTTTGTTTATCAGTAAATAAACATCAGCTTTCCTGTTTATATCCGTATTTACACAGTCAAATGATTTGCTCCTCTTCACCATATACAGAATGATCCAGTAATGAACCAAATTCTCCAGAAATAGGATGTTGAGGGAGCTGAACGTTGTTTTTTTTTTAAATGGTCTGTATTCCACCTGTGCCACAAATTAATGACTCCGGCTAAAACTAAAAACCCAATCCCCTACACCCTAAACTCTCATTTCCATTGGTTTCTGTTGTTTCTTCTTTCTTTTATTGACTGCAGATATCAGTTATTTAGCCCCCTAATCAGTCAATTTTACGTACCTGATTTGAGACCACAAACCTTACTTGGTCCTTGATCTTGTCTCTGGATTACTTTATACCCATTCCATGCAGGCATAAATTTCTTCAATGTGCCAACCTCGCCTTTCTTGGATCGCTGTTTCACTTATCTGCTTCCCTGTGAGTGAACAAACACTTATTTACACAAATATTTATCTGCATCTGTGTACAATCTTTATACATATAAAAGGCATATCACCATATACATTTTTGGTCATGATAGTTGGAGCTTAAAGGTAAGGTCCCACTTGGCATTGACGTTCCCAAGATCACATCTTGCACTGTGTTACAAAGATGTTATAGATCTTATCTTGTCTGGAATCAATAGAACTTCACACTATGCCTTATTTCACTAACCACAGAGAAACTGATGCCACGGCTGTGTGTATCTCGTACGAAGTAGCTGAGCATGTGGGACACAATGTTGGGTGTAAGACCAGTGGCAGTATGGGTATATTTATCTTTTAGTGCATGGCTGTACTCGATTGGTGCAGTTATAGTGAAATAGTTGACTTAAGTCAGTGGGATTCATCTTACTTATAAGTGAAGAAAAAAAATCATAGGTAGGAGTGTGCTGAGTAAGCAAATTTTGGGGTAGAGACCGACAAAAAGGAGAAAAAATAAGGTTTTGTGGGAAATCATTTTAATCAGTCTATGTAATTTAATTTAGGTGGCACATGTGCGAGTGTGTATATATATATATATATATGGATGTAAATGATATTTGAAAATTTGTATTCATTTTAATTAAAAAGTAGATAAGCTTATTGTGTTTTAGCAAACTCCCTGTTAAGTTTGCAAATGAATCCTCTACCCTTTATCTTTGATGTACTTTCCATTTAAACATCTCTTCTATGACCGTTCACCATTTTTTTTGATGCTTTTGCCTTTCTGTTGGTTTTGGGCTAAGGTTAAGTTTGTACAAATTGTGTTAGTAACCTTTGTTCACTTAGCTTTTTGGAAGGCAGGTTTCAATATTTGCATCAAACGCGCTCTAGAGCAGCTGAAAGAGCTTTAAAAGCAGGCATTGTGTTTGTGAAAATGGAACTTCTAGGGGATTATGAATCCTGGTTTTCATTGTGGTCCCTACTGGTAAGTCTTTATAAGTAGCCTTTTCTATATGTATGGATTAGCTCTTTTTTTACTGCGTATAATAAGCGTATTTGGGTCTGCTTAAGCCATAACGTATAAATCACTCACTAATTCCTTCTATGCTCTGGTTTGCCACTGGTCCGTTTGCACAAATTCGATCTGCTTAATCTAAAAGATTCTAGGTGTTCTGAAATCTGTCTGAAACCATATCTAAACCATACAGAAATATTCCATGATCTTAATGAGCCCCTCTGATTAAATGTTTTCTCAACTTTAGCAGAACCATCACTGAAGCCAGTCAGCTTCTGTAGACGTGATGAAACAAGGTATACAACCTGAGACTCTGGTTGTGTCCATCCCTGTTCTAAGTACTTCTTTTTGAGTCGGTTAGTTCAATTAAGGAAAAAAATCTTGTCTAACTCTCCATGACAATGTCAACGCGACCTACTGGAGCTTGACTTTTTTCATTCAGGTTTGGACAGGTAGTTAAATAGGAAAAGTTCAGTGGAAACACAAACATAGAAGTTTGAGTGCATTTGAAATGTTACTCATCTGCACTCTTATAAACAACTCATCTGAGTTGCTGATTAACAATTTATCAGATCAACATCAGACCAGCCACAGAGAGAGAGAGAGAGAGCTTAATGTGAGATATCAGCATTATTTCCAGCGCTTTTCCATAAGATAACCATATGCCCATCCCATGCGTGTTTACATTCCTTTACTGTGTTACCCTCTGCCACTTCTGCTTGGGGGCTGTTCCACTTTTCTACCACCATCTCAGGTCATTGTCAAACCTTTGCTCTACACATCGTTTCTTCCGGAGCCCACATGTTTGGATTATTAAGATTTGGTGAGGAGTTTATGCCAGTCTTTGGAGGTTTGGTTGCTGAGGATGTATACCCGGTTTATATGGCTTCTTAGGATTTTCTCCTGCTTAATAACTAGCCTTGAAATACCTTTCATCAGTATGGAGTGGGTTTACCTGTTGTGTCTTGATGATGTCACAAATTCTATGGAATTTGTGGTTTTTACTATGAAGCCTGGAATGACGTAACCTCACTGGATATCAACCAATGGATCAATAGCAAGTAAAAGAACTATAAAAGTTTTGTAGGAACAAATCCATACTGGTCAATTGCCAGATTATTTGTGACATTCCGTAGCCGGTTTATAGATCGAAGAACATCCTGCAGTTACTGCAGCACAGCGGGAATATCTATCAGGCCTCGGATTTCTTGTCTTTTTTTTCTTTTTTTTTCTTTTTATAAACCAGCTACTCCTTCTTTAAGTGTTTATGTGAAGGGTGCAGCTTTTTGGAAGAAGTCATTTAACTGCTGGAAGTATTTAACTTGTTGGCTAAAAAAGACAACACCCTGTTCATTTAACTCTGAATAACTATTCATTAAGTTATTCTTCCCCTTAGGTTGTAACCAGAAACCAGCAATCCAGATACCTTTAAGTAGCATGCTCTGTCCCTTACAGATCACCCTGGGAACTCCCCTGTGGCAGATTTGTTGCCGTGACAAGGACTGCATCATATGAATTCAGAATGTATTGACTGTAATGAAACCGCTGGATATAGCCATTGAACTTCCATGGAAAAATGGTGGCCTACCATGTTTTAGCGGTTGCATCCTTTAGTATGTGTGTATTATTATTATTATACTTTATTTATAAAGCGCCAACAGATTCTGCAGCACTGTACAAATATAAAAATGTTACAGATAACGACAAGTACAAAATGACAAGCAATTTACATACAGATACAAGAGGAACGGAGGGCCCTGTTCCTGCAGGAACGTACAATCTAGGTCAGGGATCCTCAAACTCGGCCCTCCAGCTGCTGCAGGACTACATCTCCCATACTCCTCAGCCAGCCCCTTAGCTGAAGGAGCATTAAGGGAGATGTAGTCCTGCAGCAGCTGGAGGGCCGAGTTTGAGGATCCCTGATCTAGGTGGATAAGGGGTGAGAAACAGGAGGTGAGGACTGTGTGGTAGTGAATGATGCTAATGTAGGGTGAGATAAGGGCGAGCATTTGAAGGAGGGTAGAGTTGGTGAGAGTCGGACAGCACGGGGAAGAGAGTTCCTGAGGGTTGGTGCTGCGCGAGAGAAGTCCTGTAGGCGGGCGTGGGAGGAGGTGAAGATGCAAGGAGCAGGTCAGTGTTGGGTCGTAGATGGCGGGCTGGAGTATATTTGCTGATGAAGGAGGATAGATAGAGGGGAGTGGTGTTAGTGAGAGCTTTGTAGGATAGAGTGAGTATTTTGAATTTAATCCTGCCATGGATGGGGAGCCAGTGGAGGGATTTGCAGAGAGGTGCGGCAGATGCAGTGCGTCGGGTGAGATGGATTAGTCTGGCAGATGCATTGAGGACAGATTGGAGGGGGCATAGTCTGGACAGAATTTGTTTCCGAACCAAATGGCCAGGGAGTGAAATTCATCTCCTCAAAAAGAATGGACTAAAAATGAACTGAAAAAATTGTCTGATTATGTCTAATAATTATACACTTGTTTTCTACAAATCCACATTTTGTATTTACCTTTGTTATGTAAATTACACACGAGAAACATTACAATTCAAATTCAAGAAATATGTACTTTCTTAGATGCTGGTTTAATACATTATTTAAATACACTTTATAAAGCAGGGTCGGACTCGTGGATAGGGTTAACAGTTAATTGGCATTAACTTGAAAATATGTTTTTAGTATTATAATTGCCTTGTCCGTAACATTGAAGTATGTTGTTTGCTAAAACTGTATACTTTTTTTTATTAATTTTGGCTAAGCACTTAAAAAGAAGTTCCTAATGCACCCAAGGGTGTCAAATCATATCGACAGATCTTATACTAGCTGTGGGTAGGGGTAGATTGTGTTTCTCTCTCTCCAGCTAAAGATACTTTAAAACTTACGATTTGACAAATGCATCCTTTGTTTATGATGGATTAATAGAGGACGATTTTGCTGAGCAAAATTTGTTTCCATCACATACTTAGTCTGGACTATCCAAAGGGGAAAAAACATTTACATCGCTAGACAATCCCCATCTGTCATTGTTACGTCCTGTCTTGAATTAATAATGTGCTGTTTTAAAAGGCTCTTTTTTATTCACATATTGACAGATTATCCACCTCCATTTTTATGTCAGTCATCTTTTTCTCCCATGTGTTTTGTAGGCAAAATATTTAGTAGTGGTGGCAACAGTTTTGATGCTTCTGGAAATTTAGCATTATTAGGTTATTTTGAACATAATTTAGGGGAATCTTTGTTGTAACTTTAGGCTTATGTTAAAGGTTCTTGTGCCTTACAATATCCCTTAAAAGCGAATAAATAGAATCTTATCAATATGTAAAAAATTACAGCCAAGCTGCAAGGCAAAACTCCTCAATTCGAGGCAACTTGGCTCCCTTGCATAAACACCTACTCAGAATACTCCAATACATCTTCTGCTTTGCGCCTATGAAGCAATGTCCTTCGAAGCCCAGGTGTCCCCCTGTCCTATCTTTTTCATCCTCTGCTTCTTCCTTTTATTCTTCCAGCTTATTTCTGCCTATCTTCCTGTTTTTTTAGCCCTTTTTTTTTTCTTTCAAGAACACTGCCCGATCCTCACTAGTAGACCAAGAATGGCCAGCATGAAATAGTGTACAGGCCTAAATAGGAAAGCACAAGTGTTCTGTCATCCCCATACTGGGCGCCAGGGGCTGTTATTCCTAAACATATCCCTGAATTTAGTTTCATGGGCCCTGTCCGCTCCCAGATGGGCCACATGGGGTGTATACCCCACAAAGAGCAAGGAGATAAGCAGAGGAAAAGACAGACAATTATACAGAAAAGGAGGACTAGGTGAACATACCTGCCGGCTGCTCCCTCGCATTTCTCACCTCCGCATGGAAGCAATCCCCTGCGCTCGCAGTCCCATATGGGCTGTAGGCCCCCGTCTTTACCAATGATACATATTGTTCTCAGCCAATGAGAGAGCAGGGAGTCCGGTACTGGTTGATTTGGCTGTATGTTTTTATTGGGTTTGAAAAGATCTAGAACTTAGAGCTCAAGACTTAATGCTCCCGTGAAAGCAAAGAACCTCTTGTGTGGATTGACGGGTTTATGTTAAAGGTTTATATTAAAAAATGCCTAAAGGTTTATATCACTAAAATGAACCCACTTTTTAATTTTTTTAGTAGTTAGCTTTCTGGTAGTTGTGGTGATTTTATATATCAAATTTTTATTCAATATATACTGAAATATCTTATGCACATGATTCCATATTTTTCATTAGTACAGGAAAATTGGAGAACGTGTGCAAAATCTCATGATTTATTTTTATATATTTTATGTCTTTTTCACACTAGTTATCTACAGTTTTACAGTAGGGTGATTTCTGCATATAACTTCTCCTGATTTGCATGTGTGCCATTTTTATTCTAGGCATCATTTTCTAATAACACATCATGTACCGTTGGTTTGTGGTTTTAGACAAAGAGTATAACTAATATATTTGAGATGCAAGTTCCCAGGAAGGTGTAAGTTTTGCAAAAGGCAGAGAGACTTATTTTTAGGAGAGTTCCTTTTTTTTCTTCTTAATGTCGTAATGCTGTAGTCATCATAATGCCTGCTATTTTGGGATAATTGGAAATACAGTAAAATGGACTTTTGGCATAGACGTTTATGTTACATAAGTGTTCTCTAATGGAGGATTGCATTAACGTTACCATAACCTCACTTAATTCAATTACGTTTTGTCGTGTTTGACAGTGTCCTGGAGAAGAGAAACGAGTTGGAACTCGTACTGTGTATGTTGGCAACCGGCCAACTTCAGAAACGGATGCCTTCATTGCGCAGAAATACTGTGATAACAGAATTGTCTCATCGAAGGTATGTGCGTCCCATTACGTTAAAATGCATATTCGCTTGTCGGTTGGGCCATTCCTGTGATACGTGAAAGCCACAGTATCTTTTATATTGTTCTTGATATACACGCCATTCTAGAACATTGCACCGCACAAATTAGGACACCTTTGGACACCGTTCCTCTAGGATACACACGGCAAACCATTTGAGTTTAAATAATGGGTAACATACCGTCAGAGGCTCAGTTTCAAATTATTTATTTTTAGAATATTATACCACGTTATATATTTACAGATTTCTAAGGCAGAATTACTAACTTTATTTTTTTTTAAAAGGGATCACTTGACCTTGGATGGGGTCATCATTTAACCTTTTCAGTTAATAATTCAGTTGCGTGGACAGTAGGAAGCTGCTTAAATTTTAACTCTGTTTTCAATTCTAGTTGAACACTTGACTCTTAGCTTTGTTACTCTGTTTTATATGTTTGTTTAATTCAACTATTATAAGTAATTTATTTCATTTTTAAAAGTGTAGAAGATAAAATGTGTTTTTTTTGCCATATATTGAGGAAATTCAAATAAATATCCAAAATATCCACATACTACTTTTGTATGACCGATCTCCTCACAGCAGGAGAGACACACCAGTTTTAACACAGCAACAGAGGGAAATATTAGCTGTAGAAGGTGGGTTTCATAGAGGTATTAGTAAACTTCAGATGTATTCACATCTTCAGATGTATTCACTAAATAATGGATGTTTTAGATTAGTGGGGCATTTCAGCTCATTTCTGCTTCAATTTGCATTATGAAGGACCACATCTATATATCTAAACTATACGTAAATATGAATGTGTATACAAAAATCAGAAAAAAATACTCCATGAGCTCAATTAGTGCTGTCATTCAGAAGCTCTGATTAAATGATTTGCACTGAAACCTGTCTGTTTTAGTAGATGTGATGAAACAAGGTAGATAAACTTTTTAAATGTGTAGTTCCAGATACTCTGTGTAACGTAACACTTTTATAACAACATTTGGAATTACAAACCTCACTACTTGTACCGACGAATGTTTTATAGTGATAAAAAGTAATGCTTTTTACCAGAAATATATACGTAAATGTCATGTGACACCAAAGTAAGCACAATAGGTTTTTGCTATAGAAAAAGAAAAAGCTTCTTAAACACACACACACTCTACTACATGCTAACACCAACACCATATACTAACTCACTTGCTCATATCATACAGCAACACACACTTACTATACCAACATACCATAAGACATTTGATAACATTTCCCCTGTGTAAGTTACACGTTGACCTTCAGTGAGTGTGATCAAAACACGTAAGCTTTACTCCTGAATTGTTTTTTCTTCCGCTTGCAGTACACTGTGTGGAACTTTATCCCCAAGAACTTGTTTGAGCAGTTCAGAAGAATAGCAAATTTTTATTTTCTTATAATTTTTCTGGTTCAGGTAAGTTTATTCGCTTTTCATTTGTTCATTTTCTGAAATCTTACATTTTTATGTTGAGTATACTAAATGATGTAACATGTGTAGACCTGGGCCAGGAATGGGTATAGAAATAAAGAAAAAGGAAAGTGGGGGAAGGTAAAAGGCAGCTAAATACCAATTAGGGCTGTTCCTGTATCCCAGGGATTATAATGCAGTTATTGGTACAGTAGGTATCAGCACCAAACACAGGTTATAAAATTACAATTTTATTTGCAATACATATGATACGGTAAATATGATAAATGTAAAATTTGGATATTCAACAGTATGATATTCAACAGTTCAATATGTATAGCTTGGAGGAAAGAATACATAAGGGGAATTGACATAGTAGAGGAAGGAAGTTTATTTCAAAGGGAGGAAAATGTTAGAGGTCATAATCTAAAGCTAGGGGATCAGACGCTTAGTTGTAATGTAAGGACATTTGACTTTCCTGAGAGAGTGGTAAATAAATGGAACAGTCTCCCATCAGAAGTGGTGGTGGCTAATCCAACGAGGGAATTTAAATATATGTGGGATAGACATAAAACTGTCTTGAATCTAAGATAAGACCAAGGACTTATTAGAACCTGAGTCTTATATCGGGAAGAATGGGCAGGTGGATCACATGGTTCTTATCTGCTGTCAAATTCTATGTTTCTATCTTTACTAGACATCTGTAATCCTGCGTTTCAATATAAATGTGTTTAAGCTCATTAAAGTAGGTGGAACCGCACCTTTACACAGAAGCTATTGCTGTTTAGATGACAATTCCCCTATCATTAGAACAAGAAACCATTGACTAACATCGCTTAGGGTCATGTGAAACACAGAGATACCAAAGAATACCGATTTATTTATTAAAAATACATTTTTAGTTAAATTAAAGGATGTTGAAGAATAAATACAGGACTTTATAAAGCTTTGTGGTATCCTTTCATCTTCATGCTTTCAAAATAATACAAAGGAAAAGGATTTAAAAATGGACATTGTTAAATCTACAGGAAGTTTTGTTTAAACGAGTGCCGCTAAATATATGTATATAAACTGACAAAAATAATAATATAATAAATAATTTTGAAAATAAGTGATGCTTTAGTGCCACTGTTGAATGCAGGAAAATGCATTCAAATCCATGCTAATCCGTGCTAAATAGATTCAGCATGCATTCAAAATTACTTTGAAGATGGGACTTTGATGTTATTCCATGTGCTATTTCTTTCCTAAAAGTGATGTTTTTGTGGTTTTCATTATAGGCGATTGTAGATACTCCGACTAGCCCAGTGACAAGTGGCCTTCCTCTGTTCTTTGTTATCACCGTCACCGCGATTAAGCAGGTACTATGACTGATCAGCCTTGGCACAAGAAAATGTATGCAACTAGCATGCGCGAGGTCTGTATGCTATTTATCTTGTATGCCTTTTAACTGCAGGGTTATGAAGACTGGCTGCGACATCGAGCCGACAGAGAAGTCAACAAGAGTACTGTTTACATTATTGAAAATTCTAAATGTGTCAAAAAGGAGTGTGAAAAAATAAAGGTAACACACGTAAAAGTGCATAACTTCTGCAACACTTTTGGAAACTTTGCGGTTTAAAGAAAATGTTTTAAATAAAAACAAAAAAAACTGTACCCAAAAAAGTTATTATATCGAACAGTATGTGTAACGGTGATAAACATTTCCTTTATGCATTTATATTAATAATAAATCGCATTGCTAAAGGAGCAGTGCTCTCTTTATCTAATGTATCGGTTTGTCTTAGTCTGTCAATTCTAGTTTCGTCCTACCCTTTCAGTGTAAGTACTGTAAGAAGTGCTTCGGAAATTGTTGATGCCATATAAATAAAATATAATAATAATAATGATGCACGTCATTGAACAGCATCTTAAACCGTTAAGGTAGACTGGCTTTGTTTTGCAAAAAAAATCTTTGTGTGTAAGGGTTGGCTTAGTAAGATGCACCTAGACTGTGTACATAGTAGTTCTTTTACTTGGTGGTTCTATTTACCGGGTTCTCTTAGCAATTGTGGTCACTCGCTCATAGGGGTTTATTCACTAAAGGGAGAGTTTGCAGTCGAGTTGTGCTTTCAATGTCACTTCACTACTCATTACAAATGCCAACAAGTTTCATAATATGGGTGAGGAGGCTTTGAAGAAATTTCACTGATTTAAGAACACATTGTACAGTTCCGTCCAAGATGTTCTGGCAGGAAAAGCTCACTAGGGTTGGCCATTCATAATGTATAGTGAGGTTTATTGACTAAATGAAGAGTTGTGGTTTTTGACTACCTTGTTTCAGTATTCATTATGAAAGTCCAATACTAGGAAGTTACTCCAGCACGAAGTGCTAAGCTTGGGCCCCATATAATGCATGATTCCATGTGTAAGGAGACTTTTAAGGCATCTCGCTGATCTAATATACATTATACAGGGCCAACCGAGTGTTTCCTGTAGCAGAAGATCCCTGGGGTTGGCTCTTCGTAATGTAGAGTGAAGTCAAGAACTGCAAACTCTGCGGTCAACTCACTCCATAGTGTTAAATCTTTGTTCTCAACATTAACTGAGTTGTAGATACAATAGAACATTCACATCGGCATCACCAAGGATGAATTAACTGCAAAACTCAGCCAAGATGTCCTGTGCTTTTCCAACCAGTCAGCATAACCTTTGGTTGAAGAAGTCCGTGCACTGAATGAATGCCTGTCACTATAGGTCTTTTAATTTAAAATTGAGGATACATTTAAGCGGTCTTGTGACCTTCACGGGTGGACTCATTGAGAGCATGGCTCCAAAAAGACATTTTTCATATTACCATAATGTGCCAAAGCAGATTCATTGCCATGTCGCCCTAGAGGCGTCTGTGCATGGCTTCTAAAATACAATATATAGTCTACTTAGAGACTTCTGCAGTTACAGTAACCTTTTCACTTTTGATATTTTTTATGGCATCCACCACCGAATTCTGCAGTACGCTGCTATGTTTGTCTTCATTAGAAAGCCTTATTTTTATGAAAGGTGGTTAAAATAATAAAGAATTCCCCGATTCATTGGTTGTAAAACCTTTATAAACGGCCCTGTGCTGTTTAACCCAACAAATTACATGGTGGGGGTGTATTGTCTTTTAACTCACAGAGACTCTCCAGCAATTTAAAGCTCTCTCTGATCACTGTTAATACAGCACCGGTTTATTATGTGGGGTGCTTAACCCTAATGTCTGTTCAGGACCTACAAATATACACACAAATACAAGAAAAGTAAACCCTAAAAAGCATAAACATTCAGAATTTGAGGTGCTGCCAAGAGCAATATATGGCAATATAATGTGACAGAACCCCCAATATTTATTAGTATTATTTGTCTTATGGAGCACCATCAGGTTCTGCAGCGCTGTACAAAGGGTAGACAGGGCGTAACAATTAGTATATAACATAACAATTAGTATATAACATAATGACTTGACATACAGAAACCACAGGTGAGGAGTTCCTGGCTCAAATGAGTTTACAATCTAGCCTCGGGTAGTTGCTTCTAAATAGTTTGTTGGGTGTCTGCAGATTTTGTGCATGGTTGTAAGGATAAAGAAGACTTTGGGGTAGAAAAAGGTGTGTTGTCTTTACAAGATTAGATGTAATTTTGCCTTCATAGGACAAGCATTCTAGTGGGAATTTTGCGTATTCATATTATGCAGACGAGGATAATCTATATGGTTTCTTCCTACTCCATGCAGGTTGGTGATATCGTGGAAGTGCGAGACAATGAAACCTTCCCATGTGACCTTATCTTACTTTCCACGAGCTGTGGTGATGGGATATGTACAGCTACTACTGCAAGCCTGGATGGAGAGTCCAACTCTAAGGTATGCATATTCTACTTCATTAATATACTCAGAATTCATTCAATCTCTGCTGTGTCATTACTACAAAGTGCTTCCCCAGCTCATCCATAAAGCCAACAGTTCCCTTGAAAATACTTTGCTCTCAGCAAGTCTTTACTTCCAAATAAACATAAAGAGTAACTTTTCTGAGCAGGTATGCCTGGAGAATTTTTAAATGAAAGCTTGTACGGATTTTATCTACATATCTGGTCAGTGACTAATTCCCACCCTATATTTTTCTTTAGAGAAGACTTTTTACAATTTATGATTGCTAGATCAATGTAATTAACATCTCTATACATAATTTATGATACACGCAAGGCACGTGTGATCAGATACAAGTACTTATTTCAGTGAGTAGTAAAACTAGTTTTTGAATTGGCACATGAGATCTTCATGAAAAGTCTAGAATGCTTCTCTGCTCAAATACCTGAAGAAGAAGCCAGTGGAAATAAATAAATATCTGGGGTCCTCCAGCTGTTAGTTATAAGGAGTTTTGATACATCATATTGTGACTACTTTGTTTATCTACTTAATTTTGCTCTTTTATGGCTGATTCACCTTAGTAAGCGTAAAAGGTTCAGCTGTAACGGAAACCTGCTGAGGTATCAAACGCTTGTATAACGAAATTATAAATAATCCCTGTTTGAGATGATTCATGTTCTCTTAAAGCTCGTAATGCTCACATAGGACATAAACCATAATCCCAGCAGAGGGATATTTTATTTACTCAGGAGTTTTCTGTAAGTTTAAAGGATGCTTTAACCTGAAACTAGTCAGACATAAATGCTTTAAAGGGTGCTCCAACCAATTTTCATGTTTCATGCTTGTTTTTATATATCAGATTCCTGTTTTTATTGCTCCACACAACTTTTGTGGTTATTTGTTTTCGATAATAAAATTTTAGTTGAGGTGCATCGGTTTCTATGCACGCCCGGAGAGACTTAATTCTATGGGTCAGAACCTGCTACCTGTAACCCTGAAGTCTGCAAACTTGAAGCCGGGATAATGTTCTGTCTAATCTGCTGTTCATACGTGCGGTTATGTACCTTTCACACGCCACTAGACAGTTTAGGACAGGGTTGTCCGAAGGCTTCCTTCAAGATGTTGGATCATCCCTGATCATTTTCTTAGCCCTGCAGAGCAATATGGGAAATTTGGTCAAGCTGCGACTGAAAGGCTGAAGTTAAGACAGTCTTGGATTAGAACCCAAATCTAATCTGTTAGCCATGATTTAATTCTGTAGAAGTGTGACTCTCGAGACCAGAGAAGAAACCCAACCAATTTGGGAATACAGTACATGAAGAACACCCAATGCCAAGGGTATCATCATGCAGTCCTTGCTATTTTGTAGTGTGTACTTCATATAGGAATAAATAATACACAGCTGTCCCAATCCACCAAGAATGCAAATATATAAGGTTTTTTTTGTTCTATTTAGGGCTTTTTACACAAAATTGTTGAATTGTAACAATTTTTCAGTTTCTAGTATTCTTGAAACATAGAATTTGGCAGATACAAGAACCATTTGGCCAATCTTGTCTGCCTATTTTTCCAAATGTAAAAACCAGCCCATAATTAGTCCTTGTGTTAGATTCAGGATAGCCATGAGCCTATACCATTTGTGTTGAAATTCTCTTACTGCATTAACCGCTACCACTTCTCCTGGCGGACTATTCCACTTATTTACCACCATCTCGGTAAAGTACAAAAAAAGTATCCACATCCTCAGATTTGTCATTACTTTGGTTTTCTCTCCAACACATACATGGTCCTAAGGGTAGTTCTTTTTTCTTTGTATCCTGCAAATACTCTCTGAATGTTACCCCCCATGGTCACAAATGAAAGCCATTCAGAACAGGCATTAGGGTTACAGATTTTTTTGGCGTGACTTGGGTTGTGGTAAATTATTCTTCAAGACCTTTTATACAGTTAGGCAATCACAGTGTTGATAGTTTCTTTTTTGTATCACACCATTACATAGAACCACAAAATGTTTCCGACTGTATCAGCAAGCACACACCGAGTAATGGATTTTCATGTCACATAATTTCCATTTTGTCTAAGTTATTATGTGCGGCCGGTTCAATGAGCTTTGTAGTTTGCTTGCTTTGTGCAAAGCTTTCAGAATCTCTCTGGCAGGAGCCTGGATAATTTTACCTTAAATATACAGCTTGGCAACCATAGTCATTTAGCGCTCAAGACTGTTTTATAAATAGACAAAAAAAAAAGCAGCATGAATGTCCGGGGTGTTTCCAATCAGCGATGGAAATTGAAGCATTTGATTCTAAATATAGTTCTGCATCATAAAAAAGATGTGTTAGAATGGGCTGTTCAAATATAGAATCCATATATCAAAAAGCAATGTATTTGCTTTTGTACAAGAGACCCAGTTAACATGATTGATGCTAGACTCGTGCCAATTGGCCAAAAACAACACTTTTTTGTTTTGTTTTTGGTCCATTCATTTTCATACAATAAATTTAGTTTCCTGCACTTTTTTTGTACAGAATTCGCAGGGCTTTTTCCTATTAGAAATGAAATTCACCATCACTCGCGCTCTCTCGCACATACACATTCTCGTTCATTCGCTATCGTTCTCTATCATTCCTCTGTAGACAACTGTACTTGTCGTTATCTGTATCATTTTCTTCTATGTACAGCGCTGCGGAATCTGTCGGCGCTTTATAAATAAAGTATAAT
>VKOC01029285.1:0-21408 GCA_009364415.1 Spea multiplicata
ATATATATATACACACACACACACACACTTATGCTATCAGACGCTAAATAGTTTTTGTCTGCAGCCACAGATTGTAGGTTTGAAAGGCAGAATCTGTTTGGCATCTGTCAAAGAGGTCCTGCTGTCACTATTCATTTGAAGTTATGCATTGTACTTGCAAAAATAAATTGAAGCAACTCTATAGCAATCGTTTTTCTCAATTTGAATTTGAGAAGGAAAGACCTGAATGCAAATATTCTCTTTAGCCTTATCATACAGGGGATTATTGTTTGTCAGCTGCTATGATTCTTTAACATCTAAGCAACAATTCAGATATCATATGCGCTTTAATGCTGCATTGTCTATTTCCCTAATGCACAGGGGGATTCTGCAGAATACCACCCAAGCTAAATGCTGTGCAGGAGATGTGTTTGGCCAAACTGTCAGATATTTTAGGCTGAAAAACAAGTATCTTATATTCAGTGTTTTTTATGCACACAAAATGGAGTCAGAGCCATTTTGTTCTCTATAATCATATAAATGATTTTTTTCCTTTCCTTGTTCTCTCTATATTGAGAACAAATACACCTTTATGACTATAGCTGTTTTAGCAAGTATTTCCTAATCAGTGTATATTATATGGAGTGGAAGCTACTTATCTCTAGGAATGTAAAATGGAATGGGGGATACATGGTTATATCATTGAAATTAATTTCCTCTTGAGGAGGTAACTAGAGATATGTGTGATCAAGGACAAACTCTAGATGTAGATGTAATATATTAAAGTTATTTCTTAGACTGGAGGGTCTCTTAGAGGAAAATGATGGAAATACAATGGTGCAAATATGTTACTAAGTCCTAATTATAATAAGTAAAATCCACATTTATGATTGGAGGATTTCAATCATTAGGTGGAGAATATGGTATTAAACCCTGTCTTTAAAAGTTAATGTTTTAGACAAAGGAGGGATCGGACAGACAATTGGAATTTGGAATATCACAAGATCTTGACACCATATTTTCCTCTCCTAATTACTTGGAGTATCTAACATATATACAACTTTAAGAAAGTTATTTTCCACTGAATCTGGATTTATATCTACAAGGAACAGTTGGACCACAGCAACAAGTGGTAGTAAATATAAAGGGGCCCCCTGGACCAATAGGGAAGGGGGTCATGACTGCTGGCTCATGCCCAGGGCATAAGTCAGGGTCCTTGTCATTGGTGGGTAGCTGCAACATTAAAATAAGCATGGTATGTTTGCCCATAATGGGCTTGGGGAGGCGTGTCCCGTGGGCGGCTTATGGCACCTACGGGGCTAGGACTCTTGGTTCATGTGGTAATTATCTGCCTGTTGGGTTTAGTGCTTAACAGCTGGCAGGTCGTTTTAAGGTTTGGTTGTGTGTTTTTCCGCTGGCCGGGGAATGTATACAAATGTTAATAAAGCTGTGGCCAAAAGCCCTTTCCCCACTAATGGTGTCTGTGTCTTTATTTGGGGGGATATGTTGGGGTTAAGCTTGGTGTTGGGTTACTTGACCTCGGGCTATGGGCTTAAACAGTCATGGTTTTATTATTCTGAATAGAAGTGAATTTTGTCTACTTCAATATAGAAGCGCCTTCTTCTGTATATGACATTATTGTAAATGATGGCTTGTGAGACTGCAGCTTATATCCCGCGATAATGACAATGATGTAAAAGGTACTTTTACTTGTAACTGAAGTCTGATATTATTTGCATCTATTAGATATTTCACTAGTGTTCTTTAGACATTCTTAAATTGTTTTAATTGTGGTATTAGTAACACTGATGAATACAATCACTCAGAGAGATATAGTGATCTTTTTGTTACCACACTGATTCTTACTTTTTGGGTTTTATTTGGTTGTTGAGTGGATTGGAAATGAATTGGTTTGATACTAAAAAATGCTCTTTATATAAGGTGATATCAATTGATCAAGTTGAAATGTTTATGCAATGTGCTTTTTCATCTATTGCATTTTGTATGTGTTAGACTCATAAGATAATGATTCATATTTGATAACTAATCAATAATACACTATATTTTTTACTTGATTGTTTTGACATGTTTAAAGGATAATTTTTATTTTATCTTCTGCACTGCACGGGAAATAAAGATATTTGTAGATTGTGTTTTTACAATAAAAAATATTTTGATTAACTATTGTGGTGATATAATCTTTCATTTTGAATTATAATTTTGGCTTGATCTGAAAGAATTTAGGATCAGAGATCAAATATAGGGTATCTCTTTATGTTAATATTGTGGGTGTGGTCCTACCATAATTGATAGCGTCATTATTTTGCATATGTGATAGAATATTTAGGTCCAATTTACCTGGAAAGCTTTCCCTCCCTCCCACCCCTCTTTCTGTTTCTTTGAATTGGTTATCGAGCTGGCATAGAGCAAGGGTTAACCACCTTTAGGTGTGGTTTGACCCGTGGTGCACAGACCCTTGGCCTAAGTGCAGGACACTCCTTGGGCTTGTGCCTTTGTGAAGCCAGCCGTGATAATGGCTGCCGTGCAGGGGACACTGGTGGTCTCTACGTTTTTTTACGGTTTTAGGCCTGTGCCAGCCGGGTCGGTAGCTTACAGTTATGTAAGTCGTTGTTAACAATTTAGGGGTTGCAATTTGTAGCCTTTAGATTTTGCTAACACTTGTTAGTTATATTTAAGGCTTGCACGTGTCACAAGTGGGTCAGGTGGTGCGGCACGTGCATCACCATATTATATATTATGTTTATATTGTGTTTTCAAATAATGTACAGTTCTACTTTAAATAAAGTTATTTATACCTTTGTCACAACGTGGAAGGTGTAAAGCGGACTGCACCGTGGCCAAAAATTGTTCCATAGTTGACTTGTAATAAAGCATTATATTATTTTCCTTTGTGTTTGTGTATTAATTTTGGGGAAAAAGAGGGCGACGTATTGACTACCTCAGTCATGTAAACCGTAAAAAAACAAAACAATTGTACTCGCAAAAAATCACCCCAAACTCTCATACATGTAACTGCAGGAGAATAATGTTGAGGTAAGCTGAAAAAAAAAGTATCTCATGCATTCATTTACCTGCAAATTGCTTGTGAGTACCAAATGCAATTTGTTAATTCTTCCTCACATATTTTACCTAGGGAGTAAGAAGATTTAGAGTTCCCTACATTTTTCATAAAAAACAGAGGTCCCCAGGACACTCTATTAATCCAGAGAAGGGGCAATAGGTGTTCACCGTATGTGCATTGCCAGATCTATCATGTTGCCATATGTTCCGTTTCATGATGCAGTACATTTTATAAAAACAATGCTATTTGGAATAACTAAATATATAAGAGAAAACACACGTAAAGGGTTATTTAAATAAATGTAATGATGCCGAAAGTTTTGTACATGATGGTCTTACTCACCTTGTATTCAATTCCCTGCTAGACTTGTGCATTCGGATTTGTACAAACTTGTTTTGTGCATTCGTACAAATCTTCGAAAATGAGGACAATCACGACTAAACTAATAAAAACTAATTGCAAAACTGCTGAAATATCTGAATTTGTTTGCCTGCTATAGAGGAGTTATCTCTCTCTCTCTGACACATTTTCTGGGACAGTTGTCATTAATTAGGAAATGTTGCTTTATCTGGGGTCATACATGCTTTAACAAGCTATTATATTCTGCCAAAAATGTTTGCATTTTTTGGCAGAATTCCAAGAAAATCTGGTTCAAAGTGGGTACATGTGTTAAGCATTCAGGGCTCAATCAATTTAGCAGTTACTTCTTATTCATTGCAAACTCCAGAGGAAACAACAAAGGACCGGGTGCAAAAGGTTACCTACAGCAAAAGTTAAAAATGGCTCTAGTTAACAACTGCAATGCCAGAGATATCTATACTAAAAAAATCCTATCTCAGATCACTTAAAAATAACACCAACCGACAAACCGACTCCCCCGCTCCCTGTCGGCGTGGTCTCTGCATCTGCAAAGAAATCAGTGGAGGTAAGAAAAGGGAAGTGAGCAGAAAGGGAGGGCAGCTACAAGCATGGGAAGGGTGCAAGGGCACAGAAAGGACTAGAGAGACACCTTTTCGGCCCCAAATTTCTTTCAGAACTAAAAATAAACCTGAATGTTGTCAAAACAAAAGGGCTGAAAATGAAATTTGTGTATATAAATCAAACATGATTGTTGCACTGTTAATTTGTGGGCCCAGAATTAGTAAACTCACCACCCTACCAAAATAAACACAAGGACAACAGGCTTGTGGGCAAAATAGTTGCTACTGTTTAATATGTATGGGTAAACAGATAAAAAAAATATTTACAAGAATGAAGTAATTGTCGACACAACAACACAACATTTTACAACCACAAATTTATGCTAGGGCAACACCCCTCCCTATACCTATTTCAACCCAAACTCAACCAAAAGCATAACCACCACATAGAAGTAAATGGCCAGCTCAAAACCTCCAACACCAAACATAAACCAACCAAAACTCCAATTGAAACTTAAAAACAGCAATTCGACTCCCGACCTTACTCTTACCAGTCAATGTCTCATATTGACAGTTGTTTTTTCTCTTTTTTTTGAGGATCAACCCGTAGAATGGAGATATCAGTAATTTTCAATTTTAAATAATGTTAAATCATTTTACTATCCACTTTTTATCTGTATTATTTTTACATTTTAGATAATCTTTTATTGTATTTGGCTTTTTTATTTTTTATTCAAATCGTTCGCCTATATCTTCTTCATGTTGCTCCACTTTGTCTGGTAATGGTCCAGTGGTTGTGCTCAGAGCGCCCTGTACATACAGCCATACCACCCAAAAGGTGCCTGATCTCATTTGATCTCAGAAGCTAAGCAGGTTTGGGTTGGGTTAGTACCATAACGTGAGACCGTCTGGGAATACAAAGAGGTGTAGGGCCCTGAGACACCGCCGGATTAGTCAACGTGTTTTATTTACTAATTTTTTGTATAGGTATGAACTGTTTATTACTGTCATGTGATTTTACTGAAAGATGGAGATTCCATCTTATTGGTGTATTTCGGTCAGGTGACCACAATGAGAGGAGGGGACTATCACTTATAAGGAAGTATATGGACATTTCAAAACTGAACCACTCTGGATTTGTTGAGTTACAAGGAAGGTGGTCTATGTTAGATCTTTGGGCAAGCTGCAAAAGAAAATCCTGATTCATCTCCTGAGGAAGCCGGTTGTCCGGTGAAACGCGTTGAGAGAGAGGGATATATTGGGAAAGTTCCTGCTGCTGGACGGTGGACTTTCCTGTGCCTGGTTTAAAATCTGATTACCTTGTACACGCTTTTGTACACTTCGTCTGTTGTAAGTGCAATATTTTACCTTATCCACATGACCAAGTGATACTGTGCCATTGTTGCTGTGTTTTTATATTTTTTAGCCACAAAGAATTAAAGAATATTTTATGATGAGCGCATTTATGTCCTTGGAAATGTGAGTGCACTACTTACTTGCAGTATTGCAGAAGCCTTATTTGCATACAGAGTCACACTATATTTTTCTAAAATCTTTTTTACCTTATGTGGATGTGCGCACATAAGGGAAAGAATTCTGTCACTATGAGACAGAATGATGGGAAGAACTAAACTATAAAAATATGGAAGGGTGGGTGTTAAGATTCAAATTATGAATTTTTACATAGATGCATATATATATATTAGTGTATAATTATGTGGCCACCCAGAACCAACTGGCCAATGACCATTTTATTGATTTACTGGAAGTGCAGCAGAAGGATGTTTCCCTTTCCCTTATTTTTGGCCTTTTTTTTTAAGTGTATAAAATTTAAAAGAATACATTTAGGAGGTAATCCTTTAAATATTTCCCAATTTTCCTATTAAGTCGTGCCTTAGTAATATACTTACACTACCCCACTCCACTACTTTTTTGGACAACATAAAACAATACATTATTAATATTGGCGACAAATTAGGCAATGTGCAATGTGTGTTTTTCGTGCAATGAAATCAGAAACAGCATAGGCTTACTGCAGAGAGATTTTGTCATTGTTAATTTGTTTTTTTTTGACTGGGTAACTACAATAATAGACAAAACGCAAAGTATGTCTTTTTGCAGATTACACAAAATCTGCAAAAGACAGTGGCGGAACTACCGGGGTCGCAGGGGTCGCGGCTGCGACCGGGCCCAGGAGTTTTGCCAGTCAGGGGGGCCCATGGGGTGCCGAGCGGTCGTTTTCAGCAACCGCTTGGCGCCCTTATCTGGGTGTTGTGTTGTATTGCTAGAGGCATTAGTAACAAAAAGATAAAGGTGGTTCTGCCTCTACAGATCTCTGGTCAGACCTCACCAGAGTATTGTATGTAGTTCAGGAAACCTCATCTCCAGAGTGATACTGACATATTGGAGCAGGTTCGGAGAGGGCTAATAAAATGGTGGATAGTTTACAGGAAAACAATTATGAGGAAAGACTGAGGGACAGTAGCGTACCTAGCGGGGGGCCGTCTACCCCGGGTGCTGCTCATCAGGGGGATGGCACCACTCCAGAGGTGGACAGTAATGTCTGCCACTAGAGGAGCAGGCTCGATTGGGGAGATCAAGGATCTCCCTCAAACCGGCTTGAAGACAATGCAGACTTCTGATTCTGCTCCCTTGCGATGCCCGCAGCAACTGATGCTGTGCATCAGGATTTCCTGTCATATCCCAGAGCACAACGCTAAAGCCACATCCACCGCCTTCTGCGCTCACTGCATCGGAAGGAGACTTAATAGGAGGAGCCTGGAGGAAGAACGAAGAGGAGGAGGTGGAGGAGGAGGAGGAAAAGGAAAATGAATAGGAGAAAAAGGAGCTGTCGCAGGAAAAGTGGCAGTGACAGAGGAAAAGTAGTGTCATGTTCCACCCTTCGCAGCCTGGAATACTCAAGCCTCTGTGCAGCTCATTTTCTTCAGCAACCACTAGTGTCCGCCCTGCTCACTCTGAAGCACCCAGACTTATCATCATGGACAGCTGCACCTTGTTACCTGATCAAGCCTGCCTATTTAAACCTGCCCAGCCCTTCAGTCAGGGCCTTTGCATTGAAGTTGGTGGACTGTTTTGCTCTCGCCCTGTGTACCTGATTCCTGACTTACTATTTGGCTTCCTGAGTACCTGATCCTGACTTGTTCCTGCCTGCGCTGTTGCAGTCAGAAGGATAATTTAGAAACACAAACACATACAATAACAAACCGGTGCAAAGGAGAAGAGGGCCCGCTCTTGCGAGTTTACAATCTAGTCGGTGGTTGAGGGGGAAGTGAGACAATAGGACAGGACTGCTTGGATGGGGATGAGGACTGCTTGGATGGGGATATATATATATATATATTAATAGTATATTACACACAGTGGGGCAAAAAAGTATTTAGTCAGCCACCAATTGTGCAAGTTCTCTCACTTAAAAAGATGAGAGAGGTCTGTAATTTTCATCATAGGTACACTTCAACTATGAGAGACAGAATGAGACCATAAATCACATTGTCTTATTTTTAAAGAATTTATTTGCAAATTATGGTGGATAAATATTTGGTCAATACTAAAAGTTCATATCAATACTTTGTTATATACCCTTTGTTGGCAATGACAGAGGTCAAATGTTTTCTGTAAGTCTTCACAAGGTTTTCACACACTGTTGCTGGTATTTTGGACCATTCCTCCATGCAGATCTCCTCTAGAGCAGTGATGTTTTAGGGGCTGTCGCTGGGTAACACGGACTTTCAACTCCCTCCAAATGTTTTCTATGTGGTTGAGATCTGGAGACTGGCTAGGCTACTCCAGGACCTTGAAATGCTTCTTACGAAGCCACTCTTTCGTTGCCCGGGCGGTGTTTTTGGGATCATTGTCATGCTGAAAGATTCAGCCATGTTTCATCTTCACTGCCCTTGCTGATAGGAGGTTTTCACTCCTGGTTTCATCTGACCATATGACATTCACCCAATCCTCTTCTGGATCATCCAAATGTTCTCTAGCAAACTTCAGACGGGCCCGGACATGAACTGGCTTAAGCAGGGGTACACGTCTGGCACTGCAGGATTTGAGTCCCTGGCGGCATGGTGTGTTACTGATGGTAGCCTTTGTTACTTTGCTCCCAGCTCTCTGCAGGGCATTCACTAGGTCCCCCTGTGTGGTTTTGGGATCTTTGCTCATCATTCTTTTGATCACACTGGCCAAGACATTCGGAATCCTTCCCAAATGGTGGAGACTTTCGCTAACTACTACTCCAAATTATATAATCTTAAACACGACACCTCCATCCCCCAACCTACACAAGATGACATCCACACTTACCTTGCCTCCACGCACTTACCTTCCCATCCCTTCCACCTGATCTTTCTGAATCTCTAGCTTCACCTATTGAATTGCACGAAATCGAGAGAGCAGTCAGCCAACTTAAAAGAGGTTCGGCCCCGAGTCCAGATGCATTCACCTCTGCGTACTACCAAGCTTTTTACCCATATTAGGCCCCACCTCTTAATGCTTTTCCGCTCATTCATGTCATCGGGCACTGTGCCCTCTGAAAATCTCAGAGCCCACGTCGTCACATTGCCCAAACCGGGTAAGCCGGCTAACATATGCTACAATTTTAGACGCATCTCACTCCTTAACACCGACATCAAAATCTAAGCAAAAAATTTAGCAAATAGGATATCCCCCCTGCTCCCTTCTCTTCTCCACCCAGACCAGGTGGGCTTTTTTTTGGGCCGTCAGCCCTCAGACAATACACGCAAATTTCTAAGTACGCTATGGGACGCATCTAAACATAAACGCCCTAGCCTATTCATCTCATTTGACGCCGAAAAGGCGTTCGATAGGCTACATTGGAATTTTTGACACACACACTCCGTAAATTAAATTTTCCTCCCTCATTCATCCAGGCAATCATGGCGCTTTACACGTCCCCCTCGGCCTGCATCTCAATGATGGGTTTCCTGTCTTCTCCGTTCCCCATCACCAACGGTATGCGCCAGGCTGCCCTTATCCCCTTTGCTGTACATACTAGCGCTGGAACCGTTAGCTGCTAACATCTAACCCCCTAATATCGGGATTCCCTTTGCCAAACGGCAACGCTAGCACTCTAGGACTCTTCGTAGACGACATTCTGGCCTCAGTCACCTCCCCGGAGGGCTCCCTACCTGCCCTCTTTTTGCCAATTATCTCTTTACTCCAAAGTCTCATATCATTGCAATAAATATCCATCAAGAAACGCAAAGCAAGTGTCTCCATTCACTGGACCCCAGCGCGCAAGCCCATAACTTTCCTGCCACTTAAATTTGAATGGTAGGGTACCCGCCTATCATATCTGGGCCTCAAAATTGCCCAAATCTTTACATTCCCTAAACATCTCAATATTGTGAAGTCTGGGACACTGTTAGGCGTACATTATTCAGGGTCGCCAGGCTTTGAATTGCATGGGCTAGTAGGTGAATGCTTTTTTAAGAGACAGCTTCTTCTCAAATTACTCTATCCGTGCTCGGGACGATTCCGGTTAACCCCCCCCCCCACGTCTAATACACTCTATCCAGAAATCTAGAATAGCAAACCGCACCAAATTCATCCCTCGCCCTCAACCTCCAACCTGGACATTCCAGGAAAATGGCATTATTTCCCCGCTCACGATAGACCAAATTCTATGGGTGCGTCAGAACAGACGACCACCATTGCCTCCTTTACCCCCAATGACTAGACACACCATAGAACACATGGGACCGGGCGGCCAAACGATTCCCCTCCCTGAACCAACTTACCCGAATCACCCCCCTGCGGAAGCTGGAATTACTCATTCTGAATTTACAGATCTCCCACTGGATCAGACCTGGTTTCCACACGCTAGGCGACCTATACCCAGACAAGGTTCTATCCCCCTTCTCGTATCTCAGTTCTACACACAACATCCCACGACAAGACTTTTTTTAAATATCTCCAAGTCCGCCACTTGTTCCATTCGCTGCCCTCTCCCGTGTGTCACTCTTCCCTGGCCCTCCAACTCCCTGTACAACTCGGCCCCCAGATTCCCGAAGGCTATTTCCACCTGGTACTCCCTCTTAATCGATCACTTCTCCGCTCATAAGTTAACTCATATGCTAGCCTGGGAGAGGGCGCTCCACACAGAGATCCCACTAGAGTCATGGCTCGAGGCGGAGGAGGCAATGAGGGGGGTCACCCACTGCACCAACCATATAGAGCTCCAAAAGAAGCTCAGCTGCCGCTGGTACCTCACCCCGGTCCGCCTCTCACACATGTGGGACTACCACTCCAAGCTCTGCTGGAGGGGGTGTGGTCAAACAGGTTCCATGCGCCACGTGTGGTGGAGCTGTCCAGTGCTGACGCTGCTCTGGAGGGAAATGTTTACTCTGATACGTCATATTTTTCATTGCCCATTTGATTTTCTACCAGAATTAGCTTTGCTTCATATGTTTCCCGACCCTATCCCACACCCAACTCGAAAACTTCTCATACACATTTTCTTGGCCACTAAACTGTGCATAGCCAAACAATGGAAAACAGCTTCCCCCCCTACCTCCTTACATGAATGTTCCCCCGACTCTTCTTGTACCACACACATATACCTGAAAACTTGGACTCCTTGGCTAAATACCCGGATCCTGTACGCGGTACAGACAGGGGATATCCAGAAGCAAAGTCAAACGTAAGCAGATGTCAGGGCCAGCAGACAGGGTTCACAAACGGTGTATCAAGGCAGAGGTCAAAGTCCAGGAAATCAGGCATATAATCACAGCGCATCCAGAAGCAAAAACAACAACCAGATACTGGGCTGGAGGTGAGGCTGATCTTTTAAAGCCTGATGATGAGGCCAGGTGAGTGATGCGGGGTTCAGTCCATAACAGAACTAGGTGATGACATAGTGAGTTTAAGTCCAGCCAGGCCTCTTAAAGGGGCGGTGATGCCTTGCGGTCTGTGGGACTCTAGGTGATGCCTGACACCACGCCATTGTTTATGTTATTTTTGTTCGGACCCGACCGCACCTGGCCAGCACCCACCTCTACCGCAATTGAGCCATAGGCTAGCAACGATATTGATATGCTCCTATTAAGCACCCCCCCCCAATCTCTGCCAGCCAAAAAAACTTACTGACACGGCTTCCTGGTACATCACTAGACATGTTTCTTTTGTTATGCTTGTTATACATTTGTGCTTATAATTTCATACATTTGATCTATGACGAAAACAAAAAAATCTTCAGATCCGGCTCTACTGGTTGGGTCTCCACTGCTGGCCGCCATCGACCTTGCATCTTCTGTATGGTCTAGCCCTCACGGCCTCCACTCTCTGCACTGTATATTGAGATTGTTTTCTCCTTACTATGTATTAATGACATTTTTCTTGTAATGCATCAAGGATCTGATGAATAAAAAAATAAAAGGTACATGTCTGGTGTTTAGACAAAGCAGAGTGAAACGCATAGTGAGTGCTGACAACATTAGAAGGAGGAATTTGAAAGTGTAACTGAGAGCCGATACAGCATTTTTTGTGGTGGTAGTGCTGCTAAGATTCATACACTCTGGACTCTGAAGAGACAGAAAATAAGAATTTTGTTCTTTTAAAAAGTTACTTTTATTTGACCCTCCTTCACTGCCTACTTTTTCTATTCTTACTATGGAAGTTTTCATATGAAGACAATACAAGCGCCCGTTTGCTACTGGGAGACGTGCTTATATATGAGGATATCGTTGCCCTGTTCACTGTAAGAGTGTGTCTTATATTGCTAGTGATCTATAATATCAATCACACATATTACACTATTTATTTATTTTTTGTCTCCTTTTTTTCTGAGCCTGCAGGATACCTTTTGTGTATACTCTCTCTAGATGGGTATTTATGTCATTTTTCAATTGAGCTACTGGTTCACATATATTTTCTCTTTCTTTCTTTCTTTCTTTCTTTCTTTCTTTCTTTGTGTATTTAGTTGTGTTTTTTGCAGCACTACTTCACTATAAGATGTTGGTTTATATTAGTTATAACATGTTGCGCTTCACTTATTGTGTTTTTTGTGTATTTATTATTTACTTGCATAATGTAGGGGTAATGCTTTTCTTAAAAAAAAACAGGCGCTGTATTTAAGCATTTTGGATACACAAAATTCTACTTATTAGATTTAGAGGTTATCCATCAAAAGTGACATATGAGATCAACTCGATTGAATTGTTCTTGGAGTTGATATAATCCAAGATGACTCAGGGCTGAGTGAGGGTCACAACATCCCTGAGGAATATCTGTCACTAATGTTTTCTTTTAAGTCTTCTTTTGGAATGTCAAAGTTGATATTACTGTTAACGCTTTAGAAAATTCATTTTATATTGTTTCTTTAAGCACAACTGTTAAACAAACTCAAATAAAAACTGAATATTTGACAGGTTCTCCTTTTTGTCTGTTCTGCTTTTGATAATAAAGGAATAATTTATAATGACAGCCTAGCATTATCATCAATGCTGGCAAATTGTATCAATTGTCATTTCTGAATAAATTAAGTTTCATAAAAAAATGCATCCAAGATATCCATTCCTGGATGCCTGCCTTACAGGTACATGTGTTTTGCAAAACATATCTCTCGCTTGCTAATGCTTAAGTTTGCTGTACTCACATTCCTTCATCGCCTAAAGGTAAAAGGTAAAATACCGTATTTCGCCAAGTACAGGAGGCAACCCTTTTTTGGTCCCAGCCTCCCTGTTCCCCCTCCCTGTGCCCCCTACACACGGATCCATGCTAACATACATACATTTACTCCCCAACCTTACCTGAACTGTAGATCTTCTGCTGCCGCTCACCAACTTCCGAGGGGGCCGCTGTTTCCCCTCTGCCTTGCTCGACGCGGCTGCACAGGAACTGAGCGGAGTCATATGATGCGATGTGCATTCACGTGACTCCACTGGGTTCCTTTGCAGCCGCGACGGATGAATGTAAGCAGCAGTTAAAAAAAAATCTACCACCACTGGATAAGATGCACCCAATTTTTAGACCCCAATTTTTTTCTAAAAAAAGGGGCGTCTTATAGATGGGGAAATACGGTATATAACAAACCATTTAGTATAACTTGGTTATAACACCGAGAAGTATATGAGAATAAGCAGGTGCACTTAATACTTAATTCAGAATGCTCATCAATGATAAAACATCCAATCCAACAATTCTAGAAGTTAAAACCAATGTCACAGTATCCTCATTCATAGATTAAAAAAAAACTAATTTGCACTTACAAGAAGTGATGACACAGTGTATATATGTACAAAGACTGTATATTCATACAAAGCTTAGTAAAAGCCCAGATACCTCATGAGGATATACAATTCTATATTGTACTTGCCCAAAAAAATTCAAGTATTAAAAGCACAGTCTTTCTTTTTAAAGATGGTGCTGGTCAGCCACGTCTCAGCATCCTTTAGTGCTTGCGTCACCACCATTTCATAAAGAAAATGCTAAGAGAAAGTTAAAAAGAAAAAAAAGGGTTGTCCCATTTTTAAAATATATTTTATTCATAATAAATAGTATATGAATAAATATGTTTAACACAAACGTGTTACTGATTAAATCTACGGTCAATACTCTTGTGTTTGGTTTTTGATTATTGTTATTATTATTGATTATGTGTGAGCTTTCCCTGGGGTAGTGGATTGGGGATACATCAGTCAATGAGTCAGTGGTGCCCTGAATGCCTTGTCTTTCCAACACCTTGAAGATTTATAAATCTTATTCTTATTATTAATTATTTATTGTTTTATATAGAGCTATCAAATTCCATAGCGCTGTACAATGGGTAGACAGGACATAACAAGTAGTATGTAACATAATAAATTGACTTACAGAGACAACAGGTGAGGAGGGCCCTGCATCATGCAGGTATACAATCACATCCTCTTTTCTCTTTTTTATTCTAAACGTTACTCATTCTGCTTTCTCTTATGCATCCGTTTCTTTGTGTGGCACCAGTCTGGTCAAAAAAATACAAGAAGAGAAAGAATTGGAGGAGGCCATTGGCTTTGCTTTAATGCAAATCACATGTTATATAAACAAATATTTGGTCTACTCATGTAAGCAGCTTCTCTGGTCCAGTCCAAATGAAGGCATGAATACTAACAGGCGTTGCCTTGCACCTATCTGCTTAAAATGTCAACCTTAGTATGATGAAGCAAAATGTGGATTGTGTGAAAGGTTGTTTCTGGAAATGCAATAAGTACAGTTAGACAATTAGAGGAGGATTGTCTGTTCATGAGGATATTCTCTGGACTTCTCATATTTGCCCTGCATCAGGGGTAAATCAAGTAAAAATAATGAAATAAAAATGTAGGGCAAACCAAGGATACATTTGCTAAGCAATACAGATAACTTTGGAAAATGAACTGTCTCCATGCAAATCAACTACAAAAAGGTACATTTTGCTTTCATTTGCAGTTTATTCAGCATTAATCTTAAGTAATGAAGAATGTGATTCTAATGATTTTACTTAATCATAGAACAATAAATTGTGATATCACCTTCAACTAAACCCTCTCTTATGTTTAGTGGTGCATTAAAAGCACATATGGGCTTCCATAATCATAATCAACCACTTATGTTTTAATCGTAAGAACCCATGGAGGTGTGATGGCATTTGTGAACATTAGCAAATTACCAGAGGTGTTGTGCCTCTTGGCAATATAGAATGCATAACATTAACTGAAAGTATACATTGTGTTTGCCAAAAATATCAATCCGGCTCATATTACTGTTAATCACACAGTTGTTAATGTTAGCAAGAATTCCTTTTTTCACTGGTAAAGCCAATCAATCAGATCATGTGCTATGATGTTATTCAAGGGACTATTAATACATTTACACTTTCTCATCTGCATTGATTTCTGTGTAGTAATTGAGCTTACATAACATTTATCTATGTATTCTTTCCAGTATATGTGTATATATGTGTGTAATGGCAGTATATGTGTGTGCTTATGGGCAGGTGTTTGTAAAAGGGAGTGTATGTGCACATGTGTGTATAAAGGGATCATGTATGCGCAGTGGTGTGTAAGTGCAGTGTATATGTTTATAGCTAGGTATGTCAAAAGGCAGAAGGTATGGGCAGTTGTGTGTAAAGGCAGTGTATGTGTGTGTGTGCGTGTTAGTGGGCAGATATGTGTAAAGGCAGAATGCATAGGCAGTCGTGTGTAAATGCAGTGTATGTGTATATGTGTGTTTATGGGCATGTGTGTGTTAACACAGCGTCAATAAAATAACCTCCGTAAAAAATAGCTGAGAGGGCACAATATTCCATTCCTGCCTTGGGGACGAAAGGAGCCAGCTACGGCTCTGCTCACAACAACCAGGCAGCGCAAGAGCCTCCTCCTCTGTCTCTGCACTTATTTGTAAACTATAAACAAAATATTTTAAGAGTTTTCCTCAGATGTGAAGCAATACCTGAGGAAAAGAGGAAAACTTTTGAAAGCTTGCCTCTTAAGTATTAAGTTAATCCAATAAAAAAGGTATACTGCAATACTCCGGAATTTTGTCATCTTATTTATATATACATTTTTCAGTGGCATTTAGTGATGGAACTTATTAGTCTCCCCCACCCCCCGTTTTGACTGTGGTATCTCATGTGCTCCCTATATAGTGTTGCTAAAATTATCAGTATTTCTATGATATAAAAAAGAAGGCCCCTCTTTTCCTGAACAAATTGTTGTATAATTTGTTCAGGTTCATCAAAAATGGAAAGAGAGAATCATGGTTTAACAAACATATGGTAAAATGACGAAAAAAGCTGTTCTTAAATATTTACGGTATAGGTTTATTCTAAAAGAATTTAGTGTTTTCAAACCCTTGCTGAGATAAACCCCTGATCTATCTTTCGTGAATTGTCATAAAAAAGTCAAACATGTTTTTTTTTCTTTTTTAGAGTTGGCATTCTATCACCATAATCGCAGTGAATCTTAACTTTTTTACAGCTTTACTCCTCTTCCATAAATGCTGATTTTTAAATTATATAATTTTATCATTTTATGTTTAAAATTACTACAAAATAAAATTAGACTGTATATTATAATCTATTTTCAGTTTACCGAATGGATGTATCCAATTATCTATAATAATAATTTAACAACCAAAAATTACTTTTTACCTTTATAAAATATAAATCACACACAGGGAAATTATAAAGTGGTTTATGCTACATGATAAAAGAGTGCCATTAAGGTAACCTAATGTATGAGACTGGACATATTAATGATAATGTTTCTGGAGTTGCTGCATGCTACTAGGTATAAAATAACCACAGTAATAACATATGTTACTTATTATGCGTTATATATTATATTAATATTCTGGAAGAAATTTTATTTTATTTTTTTTTAATATCAAATGCAAAACAATTCAAACACAATTCTTATTGTAACCCCACGAGTATATATTGAGACTACCACTATAAAACATGATAATGTATTAGAAAGACACACCTATGCTGAGAAATGGACAAACAAAACACTACACCAAAAATTTTTGGGTCATCTTTATGCGCACTTTTCAACACTTTTAATGGTGTCATACTTGCCGTGCAACATGTTATATTTCGGCTGCTAAACCTAAAAATGCATTTTTTGCACATAAAGTATGTCTCTGCAATTTGTACTTCACATCAACAGATGTCACTTTATGCTTAGCAGCTTTCTAGTGCCTGTACCAACATTTCTGTTGGCTTGAGATGTCTCCTTCTCAATATAGACTTTGAACAAGGAAGCATCTTCATGGATTGCCCCCTCCTATGTCAAAAAAGTGCTGCCTCTTTTCTGCTGGTTGTTTTATGTTATGATATTACATAGTAACATAGTAACATAGTTAATAAGGTTGAAAAAAGACCAAAGTCCATCAAGTTCAACCTATATACATATTGTGTCCCTACTGTGTTGATCCAGAGGAAGGCAAAAAACCCTTATGAAGCAGATGCCAATTGCCCCATACCAGGGGGAAAATTCCTTCCCGACTCCAAATATGGCAATCAGAATAAATCCCTGGATCAACGTTCTGTCCCTATTAATCTAATATCCATAACTTGTAATATTATTGGTTTCAAGAAACACGTCCAGGCTTCTTTTAAACTCTTTTATTGAGTTTACCATTACTACTTCCTCTGGCAGAGAGTTCCATAGTCTCACCGCTCTTACTGTAAAGAAGCCCCGTCTGTGCTGGTGTAGAAACCTTCTTTCCTCCAGCCGTAGAGGATGTCCCCTTGTTATAGATACAGTCCTGGGTATAAATAGGTCCTGGGAGTGATCTCTGTACTGCCCCCTTATATATTTATACATAGTTATTAAGTCCCCCCTAAGCCGTCTTTTTTAATTCTGATAATCTTTCTGGGTACTGTAGTCCTTCCATTCCCCTTATTACTCTGGTTGCCCGTCTTTGAACCCTCTCCAGCTCCACTATATCTTTCTTGTACACTGGTGCCCAGTACTGTACACAGTATTCCATGTGTGGTCTGATTAGTGACTTGTACAATGGTAGAATTATTTCCTTATCATGGGCATCCATGCCCCTTTTGATGCACCCCATGATTTTATTTGCCTTAGCAGCAGCTGCCCGACACTGGTCGCTACAGGTAAATTTACTGTTAACCAAGACTCCTAAGTCCTTTTCCATGTCAGTCGTCCCCAGTGTTTTCCCATTTAATACATATTCCCAGCCTGGATTTTTCTTCCCCATGTGCATAACCTTACATTTATCTGTGTTGAACTTAATCTGCCACATCCCAGCCCAAGCCTCCAACCTATGCAGATCCATTTGTAATAGTGCACTGTCCTCTATTGTGTTAACCACGTTACAGAGCTTAGTATCGTCTGCAAAGATTGATACTTTACTATACAATCCTCTACAAGGTCATTAATAAATATATTAAAAAGAATAGGACCCAAAACTGACCCCTGTGGTACCCCACTAGTAACAGTCACCCACTCAGAGTATGTACCATTAATAACAATTGCTAATTGTAACAGATTAACAGAAAAAATAACTTGTATTTCAACCTTGTCATTGTATTGACTAATTGACATGTGTGTGCTATTTGATGTGATAATTAATGTGCCTAATTATTTTCAGTTCATGATTGTCAAAAAGATGGATTTTTAGCATTTATCATTGTGTCCTTCAAATGTCAGTAGATATAAGACTAGAGGCTAAAAGACAAAGTAGATGAACAGAAAGACCGGTCTCGGCTAACTAGACACGCTATGTATTTTGGAATAGAAAGTGTAAGATCTGTATAAAATTGTTGGATAGCACAAACATAGCTAAACTGTCAGTTTATAAGTAGTTAAGCAGTATAAGATAATGTTGACAAGGGATCCCTACTCCTATAAATAAAACATTTTAATGACAAAGTGTGTCTTTATGAAATGTATCTTATTTTTTTGTTCACCGCTATAACAGAGGACGAGCTTTTCAATATTTGACACAGTATAATAAGCTGTCATAATCATTACATCTTTCTCCCATACCATTCTATTTTATAGAAGTATATATTATATTTAGATACCATACTCAACGTTGAGACATAGAATCTATGTTTCTATGGTAGTGCATTAGATCCATGTCCATCTGCTGTATTCTACTCTTTTTCCTGTAAAATGTAAAGGCTGAAATCTTAATCTTTTTTTGTCATATTACATTTAGGATAAATAAAAAAATCCAGGCATGAAAATAGCTTTACCTAATTAAGAATTAAATTAAAAATCAAAGATATATAATCCCAGATGATCACTGTGACGGGAGGTCCTGTACCCCAACTGGCTACACCAGCCAGATTGTTGCTTCCTTCCTGAGACTTCAGAGATTAACCTTCTCAGCACTAGACAGAACTATCGCTCGGGAGATGAAGCGGGACTTTGTCGAAATGGAGCCGCGCTGGTGATGTAGCTGACTGGAATCTAGCTGAAATCTAGGCCCAGTCAGGTACAGGGCAAGCGAAATAGAGTCAATAGGTATGGGGGACAAAATGCTGTGATTACACTCCTGGGCACAGCCAAAACAGGTAAACACAACTAAAGAAGAGGTTAAAAGTCCTTTCCGTGACAATCACACCTGGGTACTCTCCAGGTGTGGTCCTGAGTGAGGCGGCTGATGCGGCATCTGGACTATAACCTTGCATATATATATATATATATATATATATAATCCATATCATAACATATGGAGCAGTTAGGGGTGTATTTGGACAGGAGGGTAAAGCTATACATGGTGCAGAGTTCTTAAGGGCTCTGTAGGTCAGAAGGGTATGGAGAGCCAATGGAGTGAATGACATAGCGGAGCAGCAGATGATGAGGAACGGTGACCGTGAAAGATTACTCTAGCTGTAGTCTTAAGGATGAATTGGAGTGAAGAAAGACGGGAGAGGGGGAGACCATTTAGTAGGGAGTAGTAATAGTCCAGACAGGATATCACAAGGGAGTGGACCAGTTGTCTGAGGGAACAAGTTTAGATGGAGAATAGTAGAGGCCAAAGAACTGAGCCCAGTAGGGGAGAGGAAAAAGTTTCAGTGAATGAGCGTATAAAAATACGGTCAAAGAGGAAATATTTGAGCCAAGAAAGAGCTGTATCACCGATGCTATGAGCATGGAGGCATTTTAGGAGAAGGGGGTGGTCAACTATGTCAAAGGCCCCGGAGAGGTCCAATAGAATAAGTAGTAGGAAGTCGAAAATGTATAAAAAGTATAACCACACTGCCGCTATTCACTATCCCAAATTCCAAATTCTAAGAAAATTGCTAAAAAACAAAAAAGCAACAACTCCCCCCCAAAGGTTTTTACACACTAGCACTCACAATTAATTTTTGCATGTTTCTATGGTTTCAAATAAATAAATAAAAATAATAAGGATGTGTAAGTTGAGTGGGTATATCCAGTGGCATCTCCAGCTTTCATATTTAGGGTGGGCACATAGGGGGACAGGGACAAAAGTAGGGAGGAAATTATAAAACGCTACTATAAAATAATATATGTGCGTTAGACATGCATTTTTAACTACATAATATGTACTTATCTCTTTAAGCAAAGACTATAATTGAAATATTATTTAAAAATAACAGATGAACTGGCAGTTATTTTTCATTCTTTAATAGTTAGACCCTGCTCCTAGAATACATATAAATATTAAGCCCCTGCTGCCATTGTATATATACATATTATATCGCTGCTGCCGGATATATAAATTATAGCCCTGCGCCGTATAGTATATATCTAATATTACCTGCTGCCGAATATTATAATATTAGTCCTGCTGACAATTATAAATATCAGCCCATCAGCCCCTGCAAGCCAGATAAGTATATATATATATAATATATATAATATTAAAATTTAGACTCTGTGCTCGAAATATATTTTTAGTGAAATAATTGGATCCTACCCAAGCATTTCCTTGGGCCCCGCTCCATGCTCCATGCACCAAAAAAATATATATTTGCCACACTGACTGCAGATCAGGGGAAGACTGCGAGAGTCGGTCCTTCTGACTGCACCTTGACATTGAGAGGTTGCTCCCTGTAGTTCTGGTATAGATTAAATAAACAACACATGCAACTGAAGAAGACAAAAAATCCTAGTATTTGCAGGTATACATAAATAATGTATGGAAACATAGCATTGCAATAGCATTGCAGGTATAGAGCAACAGAACACACAAACCCAGCATTGCATTATAGATCAAATGGAAATCACATGTAAATTCAGCACTGAAGATATAGATCAAATAAACAACACTTGGAAACAGCACTCAACTGAATAAGACATACAAATCCTATATTTGCAGGAAAACATAAATAATCTATGGAAACATAGCAGATACAGATCAACAAAATAACACAAAACCCAGCTTTGCAGGTATATATCAATTGGAATTCACATATAAACTAGGCATTAAAGATAAAACCGCCTAAATTACAGGCATAGATCAAAGGTTGCACACCCCAAAGCCACCCCTGGCATCCACTTTGCCCACATAGAACCTGACCAGCACCCAAATTACACATACATAGGATGTGCCATCTTTGTCACCAAACAGCCCAGCATGAGGCAACATTGTCCCCAAACAGCCAAGCATACGCCATATTTGTCCCATAAACACATCTGTGCCATCTTTTTTCCCCATTGCCTAAACACCCTGCTTATACCATCTTTGCTTTTTTGACAAATCAATAATACACCTATGATTCACAAACACTTTTACAGTCACTCACTAATTCACACAATCATTTATTCTTTCACACAAATTGTTTACACATATTCATGAATGCATCCACACATTAATCCATTAATTCTCTCTCTCATTCTGACTCTTTATTTCAATATTCTTGTCACCCTCCTTTCTGCCTATCTACCCCCTCTCCCTCCCTATCTACCCCATCTATCCCATCTATCCCAT